>JANITW010000008.1:26956870-26970590 GCA_027564335.1 Erythroxylum williamsii
AAACTCAAACAATCAACATAAAAATTCAACAGTCATGCTCATTTCATCTAAATCCTTCAAATACTTTGAAAACAGTTAATTTAATCCTTTCGTTTGAAAGTCCGCAACAGTTCTTGATCCATTCGGAAAACAATGAATCCAATTTTTCATAAATCATCCCAAAAGTCAATTGATTCAACTCATTTAAAAACAATAGCTTAACAAACCAACATTATTAATTAGCTTATAATTTGCAAAATAAATACGTTACCCACCTCTTATCCATGCCATAAGCTTGTTTCAATCCTCAATTTGATCTTTACTTCTCTCTCTCTTCCAACTTAAAATCACCTAAGCCACAGTCAACCAAATCCAATATCATTAACCATCATACTTCTCAAACCTATATGGTTTCCAACCTCTCTACATCATAATCTTCCAAAATCCCTAATCATATAATTTGGCATAAGTTCTAATTAATTTCTCATCCAAGATTAAACATAACCTAAGGCTAAATCCCCAACATTAACTTAATACAATCCCATATCAATCTCAAGCCAAATCAACCAAAAACCCATGAAAATCTCAAAGTTCATAAGGTTCTCTTACCTTTATCTCCCACCATTTTCGACTTTTGCTTGACCCATCTTGTTTCTTTCACCTCCTTCCATGTTTTTCTTCTTGAATCCATGAAAAAATCATGCTTGTATCCCATGGAAAATGAAACCCTAGCAGCATCTCTCCTTTCTCTCTTCTTCTTCTCCATCGCCAGCCCTCTCTTCTCTCATTCTTTCACTTTCTTCTTTCATTTTTGTGAGTCTCTTCTAGAACCCACGACCATGCTCCTTTTTATAAGCCATGTCCTTAATATGGGGGGTGAAAAGACCCTTATGCCCCTCCTCAAATGCCTATAAACTTTAATATTTAAGTTAACTTCCAAAACTGCCCCTGAATATTTCTTTAAGTCATACTCACTTGCGGACATGTTTCGCACTATCGATTTGAAGGAATTTGTCACATTTTCCTTCTAGAGAATTATTCCTTTATGTCATAATTTCATAATGCCTCAAGAATCATCTAATTCGGAGCACTATATCAAAAGTTATAGTCCAAACATGTCAGACATATAGTTCTACTGACACATAATCTAGCAATTCACTTCCTTCCACAAATAGACATTCTTAAAGGCTAAATTTAAATTTGATTTCTTCATAACAATTGTAGCCCCATGTCTTAGTTTTATTTAGCCTCAAACATCGCTTCAATCGGATCTCCACAGATCCCTAATTTCATAAAATACTGAACTATGTTCAGAAACTTTCCTGTCTCACTTTGATTAAAATAATCTTACTCAATTACATCTCTAAAACTTCATAATTTTTCATAAAAATGAAATCAATTGTATTAGGAATCCAACAATTCGAGAACCAAGTCATTCGGATTCCGGACGGAAAAGATATAAGCAAATGATTTGACAAGGTCGGATGAGGAAGGAAAATAGCAAGCTTAGAATGAGACAAATCATTCCGATTATCATATGATTAACTCAAACTCTTTCAATTCAACTCCAATTGATACAAATTTTCATGGAGAGAAGGAAACATGCGTTAGGAATTCAATGCTTCAAGAATCGCCTCAATCTGAGGTCAGATGAGTGAGTTATGATCAAAATACTTCAACATGTTCAAACCCTAAATCGATTTGAAACTCTTTTGGCGTAAATGCCATAACGTTCAATCTAGAAATCGGATTGCTTTCGTTCTTAGACCATTTCAAATTAAACTTCCAGAGCTACAACTCTTATGAAGGCCAAAAAATCAGATTCGGCCTCTAAAATGGTCCAAATCACGTTTTGCACCAGTTGACCCGTGGCTGTCCGTTAAACGGACATGCATGTCCATTTAACAGACACATACGACCCAAATTGTACCAAACCATCCGAGAATGTCCGTTTAACAGACATCCATGTCCGTCTAATGGACATGAGCAAGGGAAGGGGTCCTTTTGACCTGAGGCTAACGGACTCCCATGTCCATTTAACGGAAATGGGTTTTCCAAACCCATTCCATTTTTTTTCCAATGCTTCTCACATCCAAACTACCATCATATACACTTATAAACATCACATATTTACTTATTAAAAGGCCTAAACACTTCATAAAAATTCAAGCAATGAAATAAATTCATGAACTTCTAAAAAATCAACTAAATTGGTTCATCAAAACCACAATTCTCAAACATTTATCAAAGCTGTCACTAACATCAATCTTATATAACATCATAACTTGTATCAACTATAACTCTTAACTCCGATCTCGAAATCTTGCATACTTGATCTCGTTGAAAAGATAAAAGAGCAAGCTACAACTTTATAGAAGACAACTTTGGCCAATTCTATTTCAATTATTCCCGAATTCCTCATGAATCAACATACACATTTTTATTCTACAATCAACCTCAATGCACATGATTTCCTACATTTAATAGCATCATGTCTTTTACCAAAATTTCCTCTCTTGCTTTTGCCCAATATCTCACATATATAACCCTAATTCATACTAAGGGTTTCTCAACTCACTATCCATACATGATTCACATAACAATATCATAATCATCTATAACACAAATCACATACAAAAACACTCATTTACTTTCATTTATTATTTCTAAATTTTCACTCCAAGGTTCGGGGTCCAACACAATATGAATCCACTCACTTTGCTCTTGACTAATAGCAAATTGGAAAATGGAGAGAATTTTAATGAATGGAAATGTAACCTTTACATTATTCTTTACTATGAACGAATTTCATGGGTATTAACGAAAAATGAGCCTACACCTCCAAGTGATAATTCAACTTCTGAGTAAGTCTAACAACATGAGTGATGGTAGAATGCTGATAAGACTACTAAGTGCTAGATTCTAGCTTCTGTCAGCGGAATGTTGCAAAAGAAAATTCCATGCATGAAAACCACTAGTGCAATGGTCCATCACCTATATGAGATGTTTGGTGTGAGGATCAGGTCTGTAAGGGTGAAAACTTTCCACACCTTTCATAATCTCAGACAAAAACCAGCTGAACCATTGTAGGATTACTTGCTTAAGGTAATCTCTACGGTTGTTGAGGCTAAAATGCTTGGGGAAAATATGGATGTGGACATGAAGATGATTATGATCATCACTCATCTTTTCAGCAGTTTAGGTTGGACTATGAGCTCAACAACAAGGATTGCACCTTAAGTGAGTTGATGAATACCCTCTAGAGTACGGAGGAGATATTAAATATCAAGGCTTATAGGCCAGAAGCTAGTGTAGCATCTTCTTCTAAACCCAAGGGTAAGGGCAAGAAAAAGAAGAACGGTCTAATGAAAAAGAAAGCCTAAATAAGGGTCGAGGTCCAACTCATGAAAAAGAAGGTCAAAGCGGACAACAAGGGAAAATGTTTCCAGTATGGTGAGTAGGGTTATTAGAAAAGAAATTGTGCAGTCTACCTTGAGTCCCTCAAAAGCAAACAAGGTATGGGTTTCCTAAATTTGTTAGGAACTAAAAATGTGGCAAATTTTGATTTTTGGATATTAGATTCAGGAGCCACTAACCATGTTTGCAATTCTTTGCAGGGGTTCCAGTAAAGGAAAAGACTACATAAAGGCCAGTTTCAAGTCAAGATAGCAGATGGATCCTATGTTTTAGCAGAATCCGTGGGAGTAATTATCTTGGACTTTCCTAGTGATCATAGGTTATATTTGGAGGATATAACATCCCAATGATTGTAAGGAACATTATTTCTATTTTTTATCAAGTAAAATCTGGTCATTCCTTATATTTTGAAAATGTTGTTTCAATATATAAGAATAAGGATTTTATTTGTAATGTGATAATTAAACAAGGATTGTTCTTTATAGAAGCTATGATAGGCTCACTAAACACCATAGAATTAATTAAACCAAGACAACCAATGACTCTAGCATTAATTCAAATCTAGCATTAATTCAAAATATATGTGACATTTAAGAATGGGTCATATCAATCAAAAAAGACTTGACAGGTTAGTCAAGGATGGGATCCTTGCGGGTTTGGATAATGATCTATTACCCACTTGTGAATCTTGTATTAAAGGAAAAATGACCAAAGCCTCATTTCCTTACAAAGAAATAGATCTGAATGCATGTTAGACCTGGTACATATTGATGTGTGTGGACCCATCAACGTAGAAGGTAAAGGAGGTTACGAATATTTCATAACCTTTATAGATGATTATTCTAGACATGGCTATTTGTATTTGATGCATAAAAAGAGTGAGTCCTTTGAAAAGTTCAAAGAATTCAAAGCTGAAGCTGAGAAGCAGCTAGGTAAGCCATTAAAATAACTTCAATCAGATCGAGGAGATGAGTACTTATCTGGAGAGTTCCAGCAATTTTTAATTGACAATGGAATAGTATCCAACTTATTAGCTCCTCGAACACTCCAACAGAATGGTGTAGCTGAAAGGAGGAATAGGACTCTCTTGGAAATGCTAAGATCTATGTTAGCCTTCCAGAATCATTCTGGGGATATGCAATACAAACGACAACATATCTTCTCAACTTTGCTTTATCCAAATTGGTGCCTAAAACACCTAGGGAGTTGTGGACAGGTCGAGTGCCTTCATTGTGACACTTGAGGACTTGGGGTTGCCCAACGAATGTTCTAAAGCCTGAATCCACAAAGATGGAACTAAGGTCAAAAGTATGTTTGTTTGTAAGATATCCTACGAGAACTTGAGGGTACTATTTATACAGTCCTCAGGATAGGAAGGTATTTGTGTCGATAAATGTGACATTCTTAAATGAAGAATTTGTGAGAAATCACAAAGGAAGAGTGAAATAGTACTAAAGGAGTTAGCTATTTCATCCAATTCAAAAGTTGATATGGATATAACAGAACAAGATATCAAAATAGATTCAAGAGTTGAATAAGAAGAGCAACCTAAACATCAAGTAATGCCTAGACGTAATGGGAAGGTTGTGAGACAGCCATATAGGTATGTAGGTCTAGGAGAAGGCTTAATTGCCATCTTAGACTTAGAAGAAACGGATCCCATTACTTATACACAGGCTATTAATGATGTTGATGTAGAAAAATGGCTTAAGGCAATGGAATTAGAAATAGATTCAATGTACGCTAACGAAGTTTGAATCCTTGTAGATCTACCACTAGGTATAAAAGACATAGGGTGTAAATGGATCTCCAAAAGGAAAAGAGGATCAAATGGAAAGGTAGAGACCTTTAAAGCTAGATTGGTAGCTATAGACTATACTCAAAAAGAGGATGTAGATTATGAGAAGACTTTTTCTCCGGTTATCATGCTCAAGTCCATTAGGATTGTTTTGGTCATAGCAACCTATTTCAATTATAAAATATGGAAAATGGATGTCAAGACCATATTTCTTATTGGGGATCTTGAGGAGACCATTTATATAGCCCAACCAAGAGGTTTTGTTGAGCCAGGTAATAAACATAAGGTATGCAAGTTGCAAAGGTCCATTTATGGACTTAAGCAAGCATCTAGGTCTTAGAATATTAGGTTTGATAAGTCTATCAAAACCTCTGGATTTATACAAAACCTATATGAGCCTTGTGTTTATAAAAAAATACAAGAAGGCAAGGTTACTTTCCTAATCCTATATGTTGATGACATTTTGCTCATTGGGAATGATGTGGGAATGCTATCTATGGTTAAGGGATGACTGAATGAATAGTTTTCAATGAAGGATTTGGGAGAGGTTAACTATATTATAGGGATCAAACTTATAAGGGATCATAAGAACATATAGAT
Source organism: Erythroxylum williamsii (assembly GCA_027564335.1). Taxonomy (NCBI): domain Eukaryota; kingdom Viridiplantae; phylum Streptophyta; class Magnoliopsida; order Malpighiales; family Erythroxylaceae; genus Erythroxylum; species Erythroxylum williamsii. The sequence continues at coordinate 26,962,665 of JANITW010000008.1, forward strand.
AACCTTGTCTCAATTAACCTACATTAAGAATATGCTCAATATGTTCACCATGCAAGATTCCAAGAGGGGTTTCACACCTACAAGACATGGAATCAAACTTTTAAAGGAACAAGCACCTAAAATCCAAGAGGAGGTTGAACACACATGTAACATTCCATATGCTTCGACAGTTGAAATTTTAATGTATGCAATGCTTTGCATTAGACCGAATATCTGTTACGCAGTGGGACTGGTAAATAGATTTCAATCCAATCCAGGAATGGAGCATTGGACTATAGTTAAGTGTGACTTAAGTATCTTCGTAGGGTGAAGAACTTAATTCTTGCTTACTTAAGAGGTAATCTTATTTCGATAGGATATATAGATTCTGATTTCCAATCACATGTTGATTAATGGAAATCAACTTCTAGTTCTATATTTACTCTGAGAGGTGGAGCCATAGTCTGAAGGAATGTCAAGCAATCTTGTATTGTTGATTTAATTATGGAGGTTGAGTATGTTGCTATTATGAAGCAACAAAGGAAGCAGTCTGGCTTTGCAAGTTCCTAAATGATTTAGAGGTTGTTCCAGAGGCAGAAAAAGATATTATACTTTATTGTGATAATAGTGAGGTAATGGCTAATTCTAAAGAACCTTGGAACCATAAAGCTGCCAAACACATTGAGCAAACTTATCATCTTATAAGGGAGATACTACAACGTGGAGAGGTGAATGTGGTAAAGATTCCCACAGAGTAAAACCTTATTGATCTGTTCACAAATACATTGTCTCATAAAAGCTTTGAGGGTCACCTAGAAGGGATGGGAATGAGGAATATGTCAAGCTTGCTTGAGGGTGAGTTGGAGATTGTTAGAGTTATGTAAATATAGTGCCCTGAAAGTAAGTGTATTTACATGTAACTTAATCTTCTTCCAGTTACAATTTTATAATGAAAGTATTTATTATTAATTAAAAAAGAGTTTGGTTTTATTTGTATAAACATAAAGAACCAAGATTCTTTTGCTAATAATATACATATACATAAAGATATATAGGAAACATGTATATTATTAAAATCTAAATTAATTGATTCACTATTGAATAATCAAGTTGTTCACTTGATTATGGTTTATAGTGTTGCGATTTATCTCCATGTAAGTAAAGGAGTTTCTTAAAAGGAATGATGAGTTTTATATCATGATAGTAGTTGACTATCAATAATGGCAGTAATAAATGAATTTGGAACAAGTATGTTTTCAAGAATAAAGTAGGTCGTTACTTTAATCTTAAAACATACGTTTTAGCATTTGTGTATTATGAACCATAATCTTAATGAGTGGTGAACTCATATCTGTTTCATTATAATTCTTGATATGATCAAAATGGATTTTTATAGAGTATTAATCTAGTATCTACATTACGGAATTATTAATTGAAACATGTATCAAGGAACATCAACTCAAATAAAGAGTTTATAGTGATATCATCCCTTCTAGATGTTTTATGGAAATTGGTGATTAAACTTACACCAGGAGTTTGATGGACTAGCTACCCATCAAGTCTTAACATCAAGATGAGATTTTGTGTGTTAATCACCATATAGAGTAAAATGAGAGATCTAGAAGGAAAAACTAATATAAGGGTATAACAATAATTTTACCCTTTTTTGTGAAGATGGCTATAATAAGGTTCATAATAGAGTTTACAATTGGACATTTTTGTTTGAAATATGTGTTCTCATAATATTTAGTAATTTAAGAGTTCAACTAATTATCTTTAGTGGAATGACATTTAGTTAATAAGTTAGAATTAATTTTAATGAGATTAAATTAATTCTGGGCTTATTGGAGCTTGAATTATCTAAGTCCAATAAGATTCTCCACTTGGCTTCAAGGAAGGTTACCAAGCAAAATAAGAAACAAAAATGGAGGTTTTAAGGCCCATGATTGAATGTCAAACTTGCACTAATTAATGGTTAATTAGAAGCCGAAATGAACATTTAGAAATAGGCTAGACTTTGGTTTAATTTTATTAATTAGATTAATTAAATTAAAACAAAATTCTTAAAGAAATGGAAGGTGCAATTTGGTTTTACTAGGGCTGAATGTACAATTGCACATTTAGCATTGAAATGATAAATAAAGATAGTATTTATCATGCTTTATCATCATTAAATGGAGTAATGATCTTACCATTAAATGGATTAATGGTTTTCTTTTAATGATGGCATGTAATGTAACCTTTTAGTATTTATTTGATTAAAGATGAAAGAGATGTTTCTGATGGATGATATTCCTTCTTACATCACTAAAATCGAAATTGACATGTAATTTTAGGTTATTGGTCTGTTCATATAGCTACCTTAAAACAAATGAGAAGAGACTCATTTAATGGCTTCTTTATGTTTGATTAAAGAATGAAGTGATGCATTAGATGCTTTTTCTCTTCTTTCTTTTCATGCATAACTGAAATTGACAAGGTGTAAGAGAGGTGTTCTTGCATTTTTGGACTCTCTCTCCTTTCTTACATGTGTTAGCCAATATTTGCATGAGAGGTGTCTCATCTTTGACTTCTTTCTTCTAAGAAAAATCTCCTCCAAGGTAGTTGATTGTAGCTACTTCATTTCCACCACCTCTTCCTCGACTACCACCATTACCTTAGAGAATTAGGAACTCCTTAATTAGTAACCATTTTCATGGTAGTAATTGTACGTCTTTTGAAACCTTTCATTCTTCATAGTAAAAATATGGTTTTTCATGCTAAAGTGTTGTTGAACAATGTAAAATTTAGAGGAGACTCCTAAACCAAAGTTATTAATCACTTGCTATTGTCTCTTTCCTATTTCCATTATCATTTTTGATAAATAAGTTATGATTTTACTTGGAACTATATTATCCATTATTTTCTTATGATAATTTGTTTTTGATATTTTTGTAACTCAAATATTACTGTTGTTTTGTTGCTAAAATTAGGAATAAAAGGAACAATATTTAGTAATCCATGTTCTACTGAAACAAGGAATAAAGAGAGATCTAATTTGTTAAACAACTAGACAATGATCAAAATTTTAAGTTAGGCTTAGTCTGAACAAGCTTGAAGTTATTCAATCCATTACAAACTCAATGAGCATAGGCATGGGCCAAACATATCAAATTCAATTAAGCTCAATTTAGACATCCTAAAAGACAATCAAATTAAGTTAGACTCGGACCCTTGACTGAAGAGAAGTACAAGAAGCTATAGAGGTCATTTCCTCATCATGGGTTGAAGAAGTGGTTGATTTTCTAAACTTTTTTATAGTGAGATTACCTACAATATAAAGATATCTATAAATGAAGCTAAACAAAACTATAGATGAAGCATGTAATTTGATTGAGAAAATGGCCTAGAAACTCTACCAGTGGTTAAGTGAAAGAGCCATCCTAAAGAAGGTTTCAAGTAAGAAAGAACTTAATGCCTTAAATCTTCTAGATGCTAACGTATATGCTTTATCTCAACAGTTTGATCTTATAACTATTAACTCTATTAGCATGTATAATGTATCTTATGATAGCTGTGGATCCCTAAGGCATTTAATTCTTAATTAAGAAATTGTGAAATTATTTTTCATGACTTTTCCTCGACCTATTTTCCAATACTTATAACACTGGTTGGAGAAATCACCCAAACCTCTCATATGGAAATATGTTCAACCTTAACTCTTAAGATAATAAGTAGCCATCTAGTTTCAAGTCTAAACACTATAACCTGTCTTTAAAAGTTGAACCTAAAGTCTCTTTTAGAGAACTCCTTAACCAATTAAGCCAAAGAAATTGATAAGTTTAAGGAGGCAATTTGAAAACCTAATTTTAAGGTTGATTATGTGTCAACTGATGCAAAAATTCTCGAAGCCTAGATTATTAAACAAGATAGTACATTTGTTAGACCACATAATCAACCTCTTGGAAAGCCTAAAAACCATAAAGAGCACTATAATGCTATGATGTTGAGGAGTGATGAGCTATCAGAGAGCTTGAGGTTAAAGAAACTTGAGAGTGAGGGATATAAGGAGGAAAACACACATACTAAGGATAATGAACTTGAGGGAAATAAAAGAGGAGAGGAATAAAAAATTAAATACACTCCCTCTAAACCTCTTAAGTTATATATAACTTTTCCCTGAAGATTGGTTAAAGCAAATTTAGACAAAGAAATTGGGAAAATTTTGAAATTTTCTTTAAAAAATTATATGTCAATATTCTTTTTACTAATTCTTTGAAAAACATTTGTTTTATACTAGGTTTTTTAAGGAAACAAGAGAAGGTTCAAGGAATATAAAGCAAAAACATTGAATGAGGAGTGCAAAGTTATAAACCAAAATGGATTACCCTTAAAAATCAAAGATCCTAGTAGTTTTTTTTTAATTCCTTTCACTATTAGAGATATGAGCTTTAACCATTTTTTATACGATTTAAAGGTAAGCATTAGCCTTATGCGCTTTTCCATATGTAAAATCTCAATACGGTAATTTAAAACCTACCAAGATTTTGTTACAATTGGCAGACCATTCTATTAAGCAACTGATATGTATACTGAGAGATATGCCTATAGGTATTAGTAAGTTTCTTATTCCACTGGAGTTTTTAGTCTTTGATATGATGAAGATAGAAATTTAATTTTGATTTTAGAGTGATCTTTCCTAGCTACTTCTAAGGCCTTAATAGATATGAATAAAGGAAAGTTGATCCTAATGGTAATAAATGAGGAACTAGAGTTTAAAAATGTAGGATATATGAATCATATGGTTGATAAGCAAGATTATTACCTTTACTTTGATGTGATTAAGAAAAACATCCCATGTTATAAAGGAGTCAATTACATTAGACTCTCAGATGGAAAGTATCATTGACAAAATTTTAAAGGAGAAGAATGGCTCCATTAGAAGGAACTGTGCAAAATGTCAAAGAGTAAATGATATTTTCAAGAAGAGGTAGTGTAAGTAAAAATCTATTGGCTATTTTTTTCCTACTTTTTAGAATTCATAGCCAAAAGTAAGTATATCATTATGAACTTTCTATATTATATCCTACAGAAATAATACCCAAACAAATTTTATGAGCTTTCTTAAAGATTATTAACTACATTTATTTTAACTACAAATTATTTTTAGCTAATATAATTTTGGTAAATAAGATACGATTATATTTTGTAGCTAAAGATTATTGGCTACATTTTTTTTGGCTATGAATTATTTTTTGTAGTAAAAACTGCCTTAAAGTGAAGAATCTATCATTAGATGTTAATGACTGTGTCATTTCAATTAAACACACTTTACAACGACATTGTATCCTCATTTACTATAATGTTTTACATCTAAGACTTTATAATTTATAGTACTCTTAACATGATCTTAGCTTTTGCAATGATCTCATCCTCTACCCTTCATCTGAGCAATAATTAGAGAAGACAACTAATTCGAAGGAGAAGAATCAAAGTTGATTACTGAAGATATGGCCAACTCAAACAATTTATTAAGGTTTTAATCGAGGGGCATAACATCTATTATTAAGTATGCTTTTAAAGCTTGATCATGGAGAGAGAGAGATGCTTACAAGAAATGCACGTGGTGGTGAACAAGACGAAGACTTAATGAGGATATATACACAAAAGTGGTGAGATATAGATATAATTAGGGTTTTGGGGAATTAAAGTAAGAGTAAAGTGACTTATGCCTTCTGTGCTCGTGTGTTTTATCTAGTTTACACCCAAATTTATACCTTTTTACTCCTCGTGCATTAGGGAATCTACTAGGAGGATTCAATCTTTATCAAGATCAATGGTTGTGTTATTTAGTAAGCTCTAATTTCCCCATTCTGTTTACTCTGCCATTCTCTGTTCATCGCATATATAAAACTAACCTTTAATTGGGTAGGCTTTTGAACTCAAAACATATGCCTTAAAGATTCTTGTAGTGCAAATTAAGTTATTAATAATGCAATCTTGACATATACCTAAAAATAATTTTAGAAATAAAACTTCCTAGCATATCCTCTTCTTTTCAATTGTAAAAGACAACTTTGCTTCTACTTCTCTATTTATACTTTCTCATTAATTGTACATATAACCAAACTCATTGGTCGAGATTTGGGAATTTTATTTCCTATTTATACATGAGCATTTTGCACTAATTTTTAAAAGTGCTTGAATAGGAAATCAAATCCAAACAAATATGAACTCAAAAGGAAACATTTAAAAGTTGTGGATGCTCTTTAGTATTTTTCTTTTATGACTTACACTATCACCATACCTTAACTTGCCTCCATCCACTAATTTTCTTATATATGGAATATGTACATATGCTTGTATAAGATACTTTTTTCTATGATTCTCATACTAATAAGAATTAATAAATGAAAGATTACTTAAGTATCAATAAGAATGGGATGTAAACACTTGTTTAGTCGTGACTTATTTTCATATGAAGCTATTTTTGGATCATAAATACTGTCATTCAAGCAACAGTAGTAGATGAAGTCCTAATCCTTGATCTAGAAAGGCCTATGTCTATGGTGTCCAACATACACACTATATGGCTAAGCATTAGTGTGGTAAAGAAAATATAAAAACAGTGTGTATGGAGTTTGAAATCTTATTTCAGGTAATATCATAGAAGTTCATATAATAACACTAAAACATAAGTATTACTAAGGCCTTAGAAATTCTGTCTCTTAAAAAGAATAAAAAACTAGTAGTTCAAAGTATATCTTTATGTACTTAATGCCATCCTCTTTTGATTTAGTATATTGGAAGGATGCTACTTAAGGAGATAACATCAATTCTCCCTGCTCCATACTTACATATGCACTAGTTGTTTGGAGCACTCTATTTCTTAATTCTATGCTATTTTTTAACAAATGCTAAATTATATTTTTTTTCTAAATTTAGGAAAATTGTGAGAAGGCAAGGGTGAGCAGATAAAAAATGAAAAATCTCATAATAGAGGGTTTAAATCATTTGTAGTTATTCAAAATAAATATGTACGATCTATGTTTGCATGTTGTACCTTAATAAATAGGCACTAAATTATTTGCCACACCTTGATTTTTTTTCATTTCATAAAATATTGTTTCAGAAATGTAAAGTATATTCTATATTCAAAGATAATAGTTAGGAGATGTAGATTTGGGCTTTCTGATTTCTCACATATGGGAGTTGAAGAGCTTAGTCGAATTTTTAAACTCTGCTTCATCTAATTGTTTTGTAATAATATTTATGAGCATGCAGATTTTACCTATTATTGCAAGTTACATTTAGATTTGAGCTATATTGTTTTGATGATAACTTGGTTGAAATGTAAAACGTGGGCAACAAGGAGTTTGGAGATATTCAATGGAAATCTAGTAATCAAGGATTTAGGAGTAAGGGTCTTCAAGCAAAATTTTCACCTTGTTTCACAAGACATAGTATAAAACAACTTTTAGGCTAAATAAACTAAATTTTCTTTCATTAGATACTTGCTTCCTATGCTTTGTAAAGAAATAAATGTGTGACTTATGTATAACACATTGGTAATGTCACTTTGTTGAGGTTTGAGAATCAATATTAAAAGAGTGCTTAATGCCATGTTACTTGTAGTAGGACTAACTTATGATCCTTAGTTCCTATGTGATTCTATTTTACTTAGTGATACATAATGGTTAAAGCATCTTTCAAGTAAGCTAAAGCATTCTTATCTTAGTATTGAATGTTTTTAATTTGATGAAGCAAATCATGTTGTTTAAAGAAGTGGGAATATGACTAATACACATCATAAAATAAGCTTAATTTGATGTTAATAAGCAAATAATTCACATAAAAATGTTAAGACATTATATAGAAAATATTGCAAATTATTCAATAGTATAAATTACATAAAAAAGTTTTTAATTATGTTTTCACATGCTTATAATTAAAATACTTTACTTATGA
>JANITW010000008.1:26995673-27021527 GCA_027564335.1 Erythroxylum williamsii
TATTAATTATTGTTATTATTATTATTTTTAATTATTGTTATAAATTTTCTACTTATTATTATTAATATTATTAATATTAATATTTTTATTAATTTTTTTATACGAAATTAATTATCTTATTATTATTATTAATTTATACTTACAAAATTAATTATTATTATTATTATCATTATTAAAATTATTAATTTATTATTACTACTATTATTAATTATTAATTGTTGTTATTATTATTATAAATTTTGTACTTATTATTATTATTATTGTTATTATTATTATTATTAATTATTGTTATAAATTTTCTACTTATTATTATTCTTCTTATTAATAATAATATTATTTTTTATTAATTTTATTATATGAAATTTATTATTGTTATTATAAATTTTGTACTTATTATTTTTATTTTCATATTTTTATTTTTATTATTAATTTTATTATATGAAATTAATTATCTTATTATATTATATTATATTTTTATTATTAATTTTATTATACGAAATTAATTTTCTTATTATTATTTTATTATCATTATTTTACATAATTAATTTTTTTATTATTATTGTGATTATGAAATTCCTTATTATTATTAATTTTCTTCCTCTTCTTCTATTATTATTATTATTATACAAATTAATTTCTTATTATTATTATTATTATTATTATTATTTGTTAACTTTTTTATTAATAAAAATCATTCGTTTTAAAATAATCAATAAATTGCACATTTCTAATCATGTTATATATGGGTACTTTAGTCATTGATGTTATTTTTTATGTTCTATCAATTGCAATTAAACATACTTTTGTTCTCGAGATGAATATAGTTTTATCTGTTTTGTCTATCACAATATTTCACTGTCTCTAATTTTTATTATGTTCTGTCTCTAAATTTTTGTTTCGTTCCGTTTTTTCTTACTGGAGATAGTCACAAAGAAGGGAAGAGGATTTAGCCAAAATCTAAGAGATCATAAAAAAATTTCCAAAACAAAATGATAATCCAGGTGGGCAATACGGTTGAACAGAATTTGAAAACTAAGGATCGTTGTCCTCACATTCCGTACCCCTGACGCTTTTTCACAAGCAAGGGTGGTTGAAGAGAGAAATGAAATTCGTTCTCGGAATACTCTAAAGTTGTTTAATTGTCAGATTGCCAATCCCTCTGCAAGCAATCAAACGTTCTTAGACTGATATGGTTAGCTTCTTTTTAGCAATTTCGGTTTTATTTCTTTTAGGGTTGGGATTTTCGTAAATTATTAGGAAAGTAAGAGGATTGAATGATGAGTTGCCGTCGTTTGAACAAGATGGTTGACGTACCATGACGAGCTTAAAGCTCCACTGCGGGTTTCTAGGGGTTCCGCTTCATGCCCATTCTCTTTATCTGGGCAGGGGACAGTTATTGAAAAGGCGTTTTCGCAGTTATGTGTGCGCGAGAAAGCGCAATGACTGGGTTGCTCAAGCAATTAGATTTTCCCACATTTGTGGTAAAAATATAGAGTTACTGAGGAATGCCATTGGTACAACAAATGGGTTGAACGTGGAGTGTGTGAGGGAGCCTCTTGTGTGGAGCAAGGATTTTGTGGATTCATTAAACCCTTTGTGGAAAGAAGGGTTGCTGTTGGTGAGATGTTCAGTATTCATGGCAGTGATATCTGCGGTTTGCTTGTTGATGTGGTACGGACAAAACAAAGCCAAGGCTTACGTGGAGGCTAAGCTTTTGCCTCATGTTTGTTTGGTGCTGAGTAATTATATTCAGCGTGAGGTCAACTTTGGTAAGGTTCGAAGTATTTCTCCATTAAGCATTACTTTGGAGTCATGCTCAGTTGGCTCACATTTTGAAGAATTCTCTTGTGGTGAGGTTCCATCTATGAAGCTTCGACTTTGCCCTTTCGCAAGTTTGAGAAGGGGAAAGATTGTAGTTGATGCGATTTTGTCTCATCCAAGCTTTGTGGTTGTACAAAAGAAAGACTACACATGGTTAGGGATACCCTCATCTGAAGGGAGTCTTCAAAGGCATTTGTCCAGCGAAGAAGGGATTGATTATCGTACGAAGACAAGAAGGATTGCAAGGGAGGAATCATCTGCTCGGTGGGCTAGAGAAAGGGACGATGATGCTAAGGAAGCTGCAGAAAGGGGTTTCATTTTACCTGAAAGAGATTCTAGTTGTTTTCAAGCTGATGTTTATGATGGAAATGCAACACGTTCTACAAATGTTATAAATTCGGAGTCTTTATTGTGTATGGATGAGAAGATCCACTGGAGGGATCTTCACCGCATGAACACTGGTCCTGATTATAATACAAAACATGCTGATCTAGAGAAATCATTTGGAGTAAAACTTCCTGATTCAGGTCTCAGATTCTGGTCCAAGGTCATCAAAGGACCCCAAAAGCTCAAGTTTAAGAAGAAAGCTAATGAGACTGACATTCTGGCTTCAGGTGCTGATGCCAAAATGCGGATTCTCGACCGTAGTTCCTCTGCGGCAGTTGCATATTTTCAAACCTTATCCAGCGGAAAGTTTGATGAGTCTCCTCAGTCATCTGGTGGTGGTGATTTTATGGATCTTCAGAGTCTTTTCATGCAAAGTGAGGGTGATAACAACAGAAGCAAATCTACTCATCTGACTGTTGATGAAGAACTAAAAAGTAACAACAATGATTGGAATAACACTGAAGATTTGGGGATCCAGCTGCCTATTGTGGCTCAAAACTGTTATAATATTGAAAGTTATATTATTCTGCGTGATCCATTTCTCATGGCTCTGGCTCGACTGAATGCAGTGGGAAAATTGAATGGAGCTTTGGCACATTTGAAAAGTTTTTCAGAAGATGCTAAAACTGATGTAAACAAGCAGGACTCGATTGTTGATTCTGTGCAGAGATATGTGGATGCTGATGCATCTGAGGTTCAATATGGTCAGAAATCCGGAAACCCTTCAATTGAAAAACTTGAACTTCAGCCTGAAAAATTACATCCAATTAATATGTTTCGCATGAAGTTGAAATCTGGTTTACTCTCATTTTTAAGAAATTTGAGGGACAGATTCCATAATTCTTTTGCTGGTCCTATTGGAAAACTGAAACCTGGCACAGGTCCAAACATTGAAGACATTGTTTCTGAACTCGTTGATGAGGTAGATATAGTGCAGACTGAACAAATTGAGAAGATGCTTCCTTTTTCACTTGATTCTGTTCAATTCAGAGGTGGAACCTTGATGCTGCTTGGATACGGTGACATCGAACCCAGGTTAGGGCCTTGCCCAATTCATATACTACTAGTTTGCAGTTTTATAGTTAGAAATTTGTTATTGGTCAAACTATATACTCATCCCAGCACTTATAATGTTACTGAACGTCTGAAGAGAGATGGAGAATGCCAATGGATATGTAAAGTTCCAGAATCACTATGGCAAGCTGCATGTGCAGTTGAGTGGCAATTGTAATATGTGGAGATCTGATGCAATCTCTGAAGATGGTGGTTGGTTGTCGGCAGATGTTTTTGTCGACATTTTGGAGCAGAACTGGCATGCCAATTTAAAAGTTGCTAATCTTTTTGCTCCGGTATATTTTTTACTATGCATGAATATTCAAGTTTAAATTTATGACACTATTTATTGTAGATTTCTTATAAGAACTTTCTCTATCTACCTGTCACAGCTTTTCGAAAGGATGTTAGAAATTCCAATAAAATGGTCTAGTGGGAGGGCTACTGGTGAGGTGCTTTTCTAACTTCTGTTTATTGCTAAATGCAACTTGAGTTCATTATCATAATTGTTTAGACTTAGGCCTCTATGAGTGAATTTTATAGCCATTTCATGTTCATGCAAAAGCTTCTTTATGACAACCAGATTCATATACAGATTACATAATAAATTGTAGTTTTTTTTCCCTGAATGTAATACATGGTGCAATTAGCAACTAATAGTTTAATTTCATGGGATTTTTCTTAAATGCTTTCAATTTAGCCCTTTGAACTTTTTGTTGAAAGGTTGTTCTGTGGGATACATGCTGTTGAGCAATCAGTAACCACATTGGGATCTATAATGGTTGAAGTTGTTACCTCCGAATAGTGTAGGCTCAAGAGATGAGTAGTTAGATGGTGAGAAAAGAAGAGAAAGAAATACAGAGAAGACACAAAAATAGAATGGGGAAGAAGGGAGAAGAAGAGGTGAGAGAGACGAAGAGTTGAGAGGAAGAAGTGCAGGAGAAACAGTTCCATTCAATTAAAAAGCATCTAACATCAAATCCCTAACTTCGTTGAATTAACCTAACAAGCTAAAATAAAGAGTACCAAACTTTATCTCAGTAGAAGTTTATTACAAAACAACTCCAAATAGGTTAGATCTAAATTAACATAAAGTAAACTTCTAATTCTATGCCTGCAATGATTGTGTTGAGACTGTCCACACCAATGCAGCTCTGTGTTCTAATATATAATCTAGATTTTCAGAATCTATTGGTCTAATAGTCGTTCTATTAACAGCTATTGGTTCAGGTTTTGATATTTAACCTGTTCTTGGTTAATTTCTAATTTCTTACTTTAAACTATAAACATATCAATATAAGAGTACAGATATTGTGGAAATTCACTTTTTGATGTAATAGCTGGCTGTTTTGAATAATTTATTTTAATCAACTTTTAGTGTTGGTATGCAGAATTCATTGGAGCGGAAACAGATGATTTATATTTTGGATATAAAGCATCTTTACCATTTACTTATGATGTTGTTACACCCAATTCCTGTTCTTATAGTTAAAGTTTCCCAATAAAACGAGAAAAGGAAAAGCTGTCAGATACAATTGCTGCCACATGAAACATTTTCTGTTCTTCATAAATATTATTGCTTCTTTTGAATAATTTTGGTAGCTATAATGTAGCCTGTTATTCTTTCAGATTTTTGAGTTGTATATACCTTCTCTACATGCAGGTTCATATATGCATGTCAAGAGGGGAAACATTCCCTAATCTCCATGGGCAGCTTGATGTGACAGGATTAGGCTTTAAAATATTTGATGCTCCATCATGGTTCTCTGTATGCCTCTAGATTCTTTTCTTTTTGGGTTTTCTTGTTTCTGGCCCCTAAAAGTTCTTATAGCTGCATGCCTGGTATTATAAAGCTGAGGCATATTTTTATGTTCAATGAAATGGCCATGAATTGATTGTCTATTATGATTACAATGTCTGTCACTTTTTGATGATTTAGAAATTAAAGATAAATAAAAAGGTTGATGGTCTTCTGCTGGATGATTGATTACCTTCTGATGAAACTGTTTGTTTTTCCACTTTGGATCAATTCCTTGTTGAGTAATATTATATAGCATATCCAAGCTATTTACTAGCAGAACACTTCTGTTTTATGCCTACCCTTAATCTGGCTGTATGTTCCCATGTGTAACATCATTTAACAACATAGTGTTTTTGTACTTTCTTTTAAGGATTAAGATCTGTCTACTTGCTGTGTGTTATTTTCACTTGTTAGATGAAGCTTGTTATTATGAATAGTCTGGAAATATTATTTTTGGACTTTCTATCTCATGTTGCAGGACATGTCAGCAAGCTTATGCTTTCGTGGTCAGCGAATATTCTTGCATAATGCAATTGGTTGGTTTGGTGATGTTCCCTTAGAAGCCTCTGGAGATTTTGGCATTCATCCTGATGAAGGAGAGTTTCACCTAATGTGTCAGGTATCCTGTGCATGGTTTCCCCAGGCCTGAATGCACAATTGGAACCCTTAATCCCATCATTGCTTCATTGTATCAAGTGCAAATCATAAGTGATCCGGAATGAAAGATCAATGCTGTCAGTTTATACTGGGTTTTATTTCTGTTTGTAATTTGGTTGGTGTTCTCATCTTCAATATTGATATCTTGGCTGCTTAGAACAATCCTTTTCAAATATTGGATTGTATCATATCTAAAATATACTTGCAATCTATTGGAGTTTTTTAGGCTGAGAAAAATCAATGCTGTCAATTTATACTTGATTTTATTTCTGTTTGTAATTTGGTTGGTGTTCTAATCTTCAATATTTATATCTTGGCTGCTTCGAACAATTCTGTTCACTTGCTTCATATCTGAGATATACTTGCTATCTATTGGAGTTTTTCAGGCTGGCTATTGACCTAGTAATTCTTGATGAATTTGGGCATTGTTGCTAAAAGGGCTATCTGATGAAAGTGTGATTTAGATGTTAATAGGAATTGTTTGTATAAATTCCTAATTGGTTACTAAAATCTGTAGCAGTGCACAATTCTTGACGTGGTATCTGTATTGATAAATTCCTCCTCATGAATGAACACACAGATAAAATTGTTTCCAAAACCAATTTATAGCTTTTGCATCCATACATTTACTTTCATGCGGTTCACCACAACTAAAGTTAGATATATCTTGTGTTCTGTCAGTCTTTATTTCATACCATTCTCAAAAGAATCTTTTATGGTCCAATAATGTACGCGCTTTCTAATTTTGAATAAATATTGAAGGTTGAGTTTTAATTTTGATATATGTAATCCCTAAGAAACTTGTCAAGAAAATAATTGATGTTCTGATCCTTGCTTTTTGGTGTGCAGTCAGTTTGGTAGATTTCAAAACATCATTTGGTCTGAAACTTTAAACCGCTAGTCCCCATGACTTTGATTTTGTGCGAAGTTTTCCGCACTGATTGATGCACATGCATGTTGGGTAGAAAGCTTGACTATGTACAGGCCCGTCGCCTGTGTGGAAATTAAAAATTTGTTCATAGGATAGAGGGTGATGCAGCTTGAGTAGAGATGTTAACTGCAAAGGGTTTAATACCATATACAGAAACCATTAACCAAAAAAAACTTGAGTTTGGATGAGGTGCGGGATGTTAATAATTTATTAGACTATTATACGTGGCAAACATGATCAGTATATTTCTTGACTATGCATAAAATGAGAACAATTGCAAGTCAAGATTATCTGATCTGTAATTATGTGAATAACCTTCTTCTTTAATGAAAATTTCTGTTTCTGAACCTGTGCTTTCTCTTTGACATCCTTTTCGGGCCTTGTTAGTTTAAGCTGTCATCTTGCTGCAATTTACTTTGTTGCCAGCTTCTGATATATTATGTTGATACAGGTTCCATTTGTAGAGATCAATGCTTTGATGCGAACTTTCAAGATGAGACCTTTACTGTTCCCTGTAAGTGTATTTGGGGCCCCCTTTTCCAACTCCTGCTTTAAGTTCTCAATAATCTATTTCCAATTATTTGAGCTTCCTACTTCTATCCTATTTTAATTGCAAATTTTTGAAGTAGTTCCTTTCGTTTTTAATGGTTAGGATGTTGACAAATGATTTGCATTTTCACAGCTTTAAAAGTAAAAGTAAGTTCAACTTGACTGCTGAAGTTAATTTTCACTTCTTCCCTTTGATGGCTACAGTTGGCCGGGTCTGTTACTGCTGTATTCAACTGTCAAGGACCACTGGATGCTCCCATTTTTGTGGGAAGTGGAATGGCTTCAAGGAAGGTATCTTATTCAGTTTCAGATGTACCTGCATCTGCTGCGTATGAAGTATTGTTGAAAAGCAAAGAGTCTGGTGCTGTGGCAGCATTTGACCGTGTTCCATTTTCATATCTGTCAGCCAATTTCACGTTTAACACTGATAATTGTGTAAGTTACGTTTGCCTTTTTAAATGGAGTAATAACTTTCTTCTGATTCCAATTCTATTAAATTTCATGAAACTTAATTTACAGATTGCTGACTTATATGGGATTAGGGCTACTCTTGTAGATGGTGGTGAAATTCGGGGAGCAGGGAATGCATGGATTTGTCCAGAGGTAAGTTACTTCGTCATAAAATTATGCCTCCTAATGCAGGCGTCATATCTTGTTCACTGACCCAGGATGTGATCCGTAGATTTATTTTCTGTTATTTTGTAGTCTTAGACTTATTTAAGAGAAGATAATTGTAGTTCAGCGACACATACCTGTGTATGAAAAATAATTTTTTTTTGGTAATTATGACAAATAATTACTTTGGTCTTTGTAATCCTTATCTTTTCCAGTTTAATCCTGTACTGGTGAATTTATTTTGGGCTCCTATTCTTTTCTTTGTTAGATTTGCTTTATCAATATAGCTTCTTGGAATGAGTAACGTCCTTTGCAATCCTGTGATGAATAACATTATATTTTTGACTGTGTTCTAATGTTTAGTATCGTTTCAGGGAGAGGTGGATGATACAGCAATGGATGTGAATTTCTCGGGAAATTTGTTCTTTGATAAGATTTTGCTTCGGTACATTCCTGATTATCTTCAAGCAATGCCATTAAAATTAGGGGACCTGACAGGAGAAACAAAACTTTCTGGATCTCTTTTGAGACCGTAAGCTTTCCCTCTCATTTTTAGCTAGACATATCTTGTTTTTCTGATTTAAGTTGTTCGATTGATCACTCATTTTGCCTTTAGGAGGTTTGATATCAAGTGGATTGCAGCAAAAGCTGAAGGGTCATTTAGTGATGCCCGAGGAGATATTTTGATCTCACATGATTATATCACTGTCAACTCTTCATCTGTTGCATTTGAACTATACTCAAAAGTTCAGACGTCTTATCTCAATGAATACTGGCTGGATAGAGAAGTGCTTGATCTCAAGGGGAAGGTGCCATTTATTGTTGAAGGAATTGAGCTGGATCTACGCATGCGTGGTTTTGAATTTTTTAGCTTGGTTTCTTCTTATCCATTTGATTCGCCGAGACCCACACACTTGAAAGCAACTGGAAGAATCAAGTTTCAGGGAAAAATTGTCAGGCTTTCTAGTATTCTTTGTGATAAAGAGATTTCTTCAGAAGAGAAGATGCAGCCCTTGCATACAGAAGGGAACACAGAAAACCTTATAGGCGAGGTTTCTGTATCGGGTCTAAGACTGAATCAGTTGATGCTTGCCCCTCAATTGATAGGACAATTAAGTGTTTCACGTGGTCATATTAAGGCAATGAACTAAATACTTTCTCTTCTAAGAACATTCTTAATTTATATGGCTGTATATGTTTATGTTCTACACTTGCTGTCCATAGTGTTCACACTAGGAATAAAAAAGTTGACGGCTTTGTTAATGCGGCTTTAATGATCATGTGCTACTGCAACATAAATGGTAATCAATTTGAGTCTTGGTGTATAGTTTGCTTAACTTGCATTGGCCTATTGTTCTTGTTAGAATAGTAGTTGAAACATTTGTCAAGTGTCACACAATGCTTAAACTTTTGGGTGAAATAGCTTCATCATAAGGTGTCAAAGTCTCGAGTTCAACCCATGCTGCCTCTCTATATTGTGATTTGTTGTGATTACCCACACTTCATATGGAAGGGATGCTAGAATAGTATTTTAATCATATTTGGGCCATACGCAATAAGTTTTGTTAAACTTTTGGGTTGAATGGTTTGTTGACAATGCTATGATGTGAAAGTAAAAGGGTACGATTCTGGATATACTCTTACTGTCCTTGCCTGTTTCTTTTGTCAACTTATAGATGTGGTTACCCATTGAGCTTGCTTTTGTCGTACAGTTGGATGCTGCAGGTAGGGCTGATGAAAACCTTACACTGGAGGCTGTCAGCCCATTACAGCCAACGTATGATGAGAACTTGCAAAATGGAAAGTTATTTTCTTTTTCACTTCAGAAAGGGCAACTAAGAGCTAATGTGTGCTTCAGACCATTACAGTCTGCTATCTTGGAGGTATCTTTAGATCTTTTCATATAAAGAAAAGGTTATTCTCTATCAGTTTTATTTTGTTTATTTATGTGAAGTCGAATTTCTTTTATATGTTTGCTGTGGTGCGCGTTGTAATTTAATTGCCATCACATGACTTGGATTTAGGTACGCCAATTGCCACTGGATGAGCTAGAGTTAGCTTCACTACGGGGAACTTTACAAAGGGTAAGCCTTAAGGATGTAGTTTCATTTTTAATGTTACATGTTCTTATTCAGTCTCCAGTCTGAATTGTTGGACGGTGGTTTCTGTTGGCACACACTGAACTGTAGTTACCAATGACCAGCAGTGACTATCTCAGTTTGGCAATAACAGCAATTGTATTTGTATTTTAAGAAATCCAAATGTTCTTTTGCTGAGAGAAAATATCAGAAAATCCTAATTGCTGGAAACATTTCACCAAGTAATTCCTGAAACTGATTGAATTATCTACTAAATGTAACTTAGTACCCCTTTTGTTGACTTAATCTCTTTCTAGTATACTTGTGGATACAATTAACTGTACTCATTTCAAGCTACTGCAAGTTATTTGAAATAAAAACTCGGTTAATTTTATGATTGGATGGAAAAGATTTTAACTGTGCTTTACTCTATCTGTTGCTGCATGTTTAACTGCAGGCTGAAATTCAGCTTAATCTTCAAAAACGGAGGGGTCATGGTGTTTTATCTGTACTTCGTCCAAAATTTAGTGGTGTGCTTGGTGAAGCTTTAGATATGGCTGTTAGATGGAGTGGTGATGTTGTGAGTACCTAAACTGTGACTCTGTGCTACGAAACTGGCCTGTGTGGTCAGCTTCCAGGCTATCTTAAAAGATTACGTTTAGAATGAATTGCATTGCATATTCCATTTTTTGCAACAATGTAGCTGATATCTTTCGATGATCAAATGTTTCGCAGATCACCATTGAGAAAACTGTTTTGGAGCAGACTCATAGCCGTTATGAGCTCCAAGGTGAATATGTCTTGCCTGGAACCCGAGATAGGAACTCTGCTGGGAAGGAAAAGGGTGGCCTCTTCAGAAAGGCAATGAGTGGACACCTGGGAACTGTTATATCATCCATGGGGCGTTGGAGAATGAGACTTGAAGTTCCTCGAGCTGAGATTGCTGAGATGCTTCCACTTGCTAGGCTTCTTTCAAGAAGTACAGATCCTGCTGTTCGATCTAGATCAAAGGTGTTATCTTGCATAAGGATATTGGACTTCTGTTTATTTTGATCAGTTTCTAATATGCTCTTTGGAATGTATGGCTGTTTGTCAATTTCAGGTGATCCTTTTTCTTTTTTAAAGTCCTGATAGGTGTATGTCTTTTCTACAGGACCTGTTCATACAGAGTCTACGATCAGTAGGATTGTATCCTGAAAGTCTTCAAGACTTACTTGAGGTATAACTCATCACTAAAAGCTGCATTGTTATGATCTCAATTGCTTGGAACAGAAACATGATAACTGAATTTTAATGGCCTTTAAAGAATCTATAGCAAGCGGAAATTTCTGTTAACAAGGGTTATGACTTCAATTGGTTAGAAATAATGAGTCGTGATATTTTTGTCATCATAAAATCAACAGCTCAACCAATATTTCAGGTAATACGAGGCCATTATACTTCATCAAATGAAGTTATTCTCGAACACTTGAGTCTTCCAGGTTTAGCTGAACTTCGAGGTCGGTGGCATGGATCTCTTGATGCAAGTGGTGGAGGCAACGGGGATACAATGGTACGGATATGCAAGATTTTGAACTGTACTTATGTCTCTTCGATTGGTATTAATTATGTCTCTCTTTTTATATATATATTTTTTATATTTGTATACCAGGCTGATTTTGACTTCCATGGTGAACATTGGGAGTGGGGAACCTACAAAACACAACGTGTTTTAGCTGTAGGAGCATACAGCAATACTGATGGTTTGCGCCTTGAGAGGATTTTTATCCAGAAGGACAATGCCACCGTACATGCTGATGGCACTTTGTTAGGGACAAAAACCAATCTTCATTTTGCTGTTTTAAATTTTCCAGTCAGCCTTGTACCTGCCCTGGTTCATGTCATTGAATCATCAGCTGCTGACACTGTTCATTCATTGGGGCAACTGTTAGCTCCAATTAAGGGCATACTACACATGGAAGGAGATCTCAGAGGAAGTCTTGCAAAACCAGAATGTGATGTTCAAGTGAGGCTGTTGGATGGTGCCATTGGGGGAATCGATCTCGGACGAGCTGAGATTGTTGCCTCTCTAACCTCAACAAGTCGTTTTCTGTTCAATGCCAAATTTGAGCCAATCATACAAAATGGCCATGTTCACATACAAGGAAGTGTACCTGTTAATTTTGTCCAAAACATTTCATCAGAGGATGAAGATACAGAAACAGATAAAAGCCCAACAACTTGGCTTCCTGGGTGGATGAAGGAACGGGGCAGAGTTGCTGCCGAGGAAGCTAGTAAAAGAAATGTTTTTAGGGACAGAAATGAAGAAGGTTTAAATACTCAATTAGCAGAAAGCCTCAAAGTTTTGAACTGGAACTTTTTAGATGTCGGAGAAGTCAGGGTTGATGCTGATATCAAGGATGGGGGAATGATGTTATTAACAGCTTTATCTCCTTATGCAAACTGGCTTCAAGGCAATGCTGATATTACACTTGAGGTGTGTACAGTAAGGAAAGAGTTATCAGATCTATTTGTCCTTTTTCTTACATCATTTGTTATGCTCTGGTAATTGCACGCTTTTGCTATTTAGCTTGATATCTAATTATTGCTTTTGATATGTTTCTAATAAAATAGATTAGAGGTACAGTTGAACAGCCTGTGGTTGATGGAATTGCGTCATTCCATAGGGCTTCCATTTCTTCACCAGTACTAAGGAAACCACTCACAAACTTTGGTGGCACGGTACATGTGAATTCAAATAGGCTGTGCATCACTTCGCTGGAGAGCCGTGTTAGCAGAAGAGGAAAGCTGTTTGTAAAAGGAAACCTACCTTTGAGAACCACTGAAGCTTCTATTAATGACAAAATTGATTTGAAATGCGAAATTCTGGAAGTACGGGCAAAGAATATTATAAGGTATTTATTTTGTTAATTTGAGGACCTTTATAGAAACTTAGCCCTTTAACACTACCTTTTTTTTTTTCTTTTCATATCAACAGATAATTGCATGTCACCTTTTTCTGCTGATAGTGTTTTGTTTTGAACATTGATCTGTTGTGCTTTGATGAATATTTATGACAATGAATATCCAGGCAGCTTTTTCCTATCAGTATCTGTTATTGTTCAACAAATTAGGAGAAGAATTGAGGGCTTCGTCATTCACCAAGACCCTCATCTAATTTATATAGCAATAGAGAGCTAATTACATAAGGAAAAGAAATCCTAGGAGATTTAGGAGATCACTAGAATCATGGATACATTAGGATTCCTAAGACTTTCCTAATACTTCCCTTCAAGCTGGAGCGTACGTATCATAGGCTCCAAGCTTGTTAAATATAGATTTCACCTAAGATCCCCCAAGAGCTTTGGTAAATAAATCAGCAAGTTGATCTTCTGACTTGACGTAGGGAGTTTTGATCAGTCCTGTTTCAAGCTTCTTTCGAACAAAGTGACAGTTACTTTCAATATGTTTAGTCCTTTCATGAAAGACTGAATTAGAGGCAATATGAATGGCTGCTTGATTATCACACATTAACTCCATTGGAGATGGATGCTCAAAACCGAGTTCTTTACGAAGATGCTTAAACCAAATCAACTCACATGTAGTGTATGTCATGGATCTGTTCTCAGATTCAGCACTAGAGCGAGCAACAACTATTTGCTTCTTGCTTTTCCATGACAGCGTGTTTCCTCCCAAAAAAACACAATAACTTGAAGTAGACCTCCAGTCATAAGAACCTGCCCAATCGGCATCTGTATACTCTCGTACTTGAGCGTGTCCATGATTTTGGTACAGAAGACCTTGTCCTGGTGATCCTTTCAAGTTTCTCAAGATTCTGACAATTGCATCCTAATGACTAGTCCGTGAACCCATAAACCGACTAACCACACTTGTGGCAAATGCAATGTTTGGACGAGTGATAGTCAAATAGTTAAGTTTACCAACCAGCTTTGTGTACTTGCATGGGTTCTAAAGATTCACCTTTTTCTGCATCAAGTTTAACATTCGGCTCCATAGGACTATCAATTGGTTTAGTGCCTAATAAGCCGATTTCTTCCAAAAGATCAAGAACATATTTCCTTTAGTATAAACAAATACCCATTTTAGACCTTACGACTTCAATACCTAGAAAATATTTTAGAGGACCTAGGTCCTTTGTCTGGAACTTGATCTGCAAAAATGATTTCAAGGATTGGATTCCTGCTTTATCATCGCCTGTGATGACAATGTCATCAACATAAACAATAAAAAGAATTCTGCCAGCTAACCCCCCCAGAAAATTTTGGGAACATTCATGTGAATTAACAGAGTACGCCCAGTTTCAACAATAGGTTGGATTTTCCTTTCAGCTACCCGATTTTGCAGGGGTGTGTGAGGACACGAAGACTAATGCTGAATACCCTATTGCTGTAAGGAATTGGAGAACTGGTTAGAGAAATATTCTCTAGCATTATCACTACGAAGAATGTTTATTCGGGTACTAAACTGATTTTGGATTTCAGCTCAGAAAGAACAAAATATTGAGAATATTTCTAAAAGATCTTTCATTAGATATAACCAAGTCATTTGAGAAAAATCATCAACAAAAATTATGAAGTACTAAAATCCCAATTTGGATTTGACTTGGACCCCAAATATTTGTATGAATTAACATAAATTTTCAGTCTGTGTATTGACACGAGGGAAAAAGGAAGAACGATGGTGTTTCCGAAGTTGACAAGACTCACAATTTAAACTAGAAATAGACAAGAGACATAGCACTAATTTCTTGAGATTCTCCAATGATGGATGACCCAATCGACCATGAATATCAATAGGAGAAGCTAAGGCTGAAAAAGCGATGGAAGACTACAACTCACCAAAATGGTAAATTCCTTTCGATTCACGCCCTTCTCCAATCATCTTTTTGGTCTTCAAATCCTGGATAATAACATCACGGGGAAAGAAACGAACAGAATAGTTTAGTTGTTTTGTTAATTTGCTTACAGACATAAGATTGAAAGGGAAATTTGGAGCGAACAATGTAAAAGGTAAAGTAAACGAGGCATTAGGATGAGAACCCCCAACACCTTTGATGGTTGTGGTGGAACCATCAGCGATTGTAAGCTTATTACTATGAGAGGAAGGTAAAGGGAAAAACATGATCAAAATTGATTATGGTACCTGAGATGTGGTTAGTGATACCAGAATCTAATACCCATAACCATTTCTCAGGAATAGATGAATAACAAGCAGTTGGGTTACCTCGATGAGTCACAGATGCCATAGAAGAAGACGACGCCTATTGAGCTGACTGATACTGCATATACTTAGCATACTCATCCTGAGATAGAGTGACACAAGACTGTGAATCTACAATTGGAGGAGGATGTTCTTCTAGTGATGCATAATGGGTTGCTTGTAATTCAAGATGCTTATCCTAATAGGGCTCCTCTTCATGCCCATAGTTATTACAATATTTGCAATGGGGACGTGTGCCTTTACCACCACGTCCTCTACCACTACAACCACCACGTCCTCCTCTAGATTGCCAACTAGAATTTGGTGCAAGCGATGACCTCTCAGAAGTGTTCTCAGATGGACCTTCTTTAGCCACGGAACTAGAAAGCCTAGAAAAAACTTCAGCCAAAGATGGGATTTTTGCACCTCCGAGGATCTATGCTCAAACAGACTCAAACTCAGGTTTCAATCCCGATAAGAATGTTTTTATAACAATGATCTCTCTTTGCCTTTCATCTCCTTTACATCAGACGTGACTGGATATAAAGAATTCATCTCTTCATATGCTATTTTCACCTTCCCAAAGTATTCAACCAAACTTCCTTCCTATTTGGACTAAACAACTCAACAGAGGTATCATATATACGAAGCATATTACTTGGATAAAGAAGCTTGGCATAGTCCCAAACTTGCTTACAAGTATCGGCATGAGAAAACAAGTTTGAGATTTTAGGTTCCATGGAATCAAAAAGAATATGTAGCAACTGTGCATCATCGGCTAGCAAATTCTCTAGATCTTTGTGATCAATTGGAGGATTAGTTGTGAGATGAGAAAATTTCCGCTGACCCTTGAAAAATAATGCAACATTCTTAGACCATAAAGAGTAATTATTACCATTCAGACATTGCTCGGTGATTTGCAGATTGGAGGATCCCATTGTCAGAACCATTCCCAAGCGACTGGACACTGACTTTTCATCGGGCTTTGACATACTTGCAATCTACTCACCAGAACTATTGACGGAAGACACTGGACTGTTGTTGCTGATAACTTGGAGCATATGACAGATGACGAGGATGATGAAATACTCAGGTTCTGGTCATATTTGACACAAACCGAGACCAGAACCTTGTTCGGACTGAGGAGACGAGCTGACCCGGTTTCGGTCCGGACGGTGGCCCGTGGGAGGTTTCTGGCAGCTGGCGGTGATGCTGCTCTGGTTGCTGGTGGCTTCTGGTTGTTGCTGTGAGGTCGGTTTCGGTGTTTTGTTTGAGGGAAGAGAAGAAGAAAGGTAACGCAGAGAAGAAGGGGACGATCCAGGGCAGAGAAGAAAGGGGACACAGAGAAGAAAGGGACGGTCTAGGATTCAAAGTTGCTCTGATACCATGTTGAACAAATTAGAAGAAGAATTGAGGGCTTAGTCATTCACCAAGGCCCTCATCTAACTTTTATGGCAATAGAGAGCTAATTACATAAGGAAAAGAAATCCTAGGAGATTTAGGAGGTCAATAGAATCATGGATACATTAGGATTCCTAAGGCGTTCCTGATAGTTATTTTGGTTCCTTTAGCTCTTTCCATGTAACTTGGCTATTTTTAATAGCTTCGGTTATTATTAACTGCATGTCATCTGGATCAATAATGTATAATTGCAATCAGTGGCCAGGTCGACACGCAGATGCAAATATCTGGTTCTATATTGCAGCCAAACATCTCTGGGAACATCAAGTTGAGCCATGGAGAAGCATATCTACCGCATGATAAGGGTAGCAATGGAGCTGCACCTTTCAGTAAGTTGGCATCTAATCAATCCAGGCTTAGTGGCATGGGTGTCAATCGAGCAGTTGCTTCAAGATATGTTTCACGGTTTTTCAGTTCAGAATCACCATTTTCAGTGACCAAGTTCCATCAACCAGATGGTAATGTTCTATTCATAAATTTTTCTATTCTGTCAACTTCATTCCCATAATTATTGCTGAATACTTTATCTGCACATCATGTTGGCTATCTTGAGCAGAACTGGAGACTTTTTAAAATAGTTGAATCATTCAGGGCCAATTCCAGTAGTCTTTCATGACTAAATCAAGTGAAAGAAAGGCTGTGACTATAGTAACATGCTTTATTTCCAAGCTTTAGACGTACATATTATTCTGTTCCTCAGTCCTAATTCTGTGAAATGTAACTTTTTATTTAACTGTTGTTTTAGCAGTTAAATCAACTGAAGGTGAAAAGGATATAGAACAAGTAAGCATTAGACCAAATGTGGATGTTCGTCTCAGTGATCTGAAGCTTGTTTTAGGACCAGAGTTGAGAATAGTTTATCCTTTGATTCTGAATTTTGCTGTCAGTGGAGAACTTGAGCTTAATGGGCCTACTCATCCAAAATGGATTAAACCAAAGGGTGTCCTGACTTTTGAAAATGGTGATGTTAACCTTGTTGCAACTCAAGTGAGTATTTAGATCTTATGTTTGTCGACTATTGTGAAAGCATTTCTTATCTTTCTTTTGACCGGAAAATATCTAGCTAAATATGCTGCCTTAAATCCAGGTGAGGCTTAAGCGAGATCATCTAAATATTGCAAAATTTGAGCCTGAACATGGATTGGATCCTATGCTAGACCTAGCTTTGGTTGGATCAGAGTGGCAATTCAGGATTCAAAGCCGAGCCAGCAATTGGCAGGACAAATTGGTGGTGACCTCAACACGTACTGTTGAACAGGATGCCCTGTCCCCTAGCGAGGTAAAGCATTCTGAACACTGCAATTAGGCACAATACTCCAGTTGATTCTAATCCCTGTTGCATTATCAAATCATCTTTCCACATTGTGATTCTTATGAATGAGCTTGTAGAGCCTGAAATTAAAATTGAGTCGTGAGTCTGATTGGCCTTCAAAAATTGGGCCCAAGCTCAGGTTTCGGGCTGCCCAAGCTCGATAATTCTGCAATGGCTCTTACTTGTTCTCAGAGCACTATTCGGAGCAACTTCCTGTTTGTCATTGAAAACCTAAAAAGCATGCCTGGATCTGCCATTATTTGCAGCTCCAACCATCATGATAAGTTCAAGTGTCTTAGTTTGTCTACCGGCTTCTCATCACCAATATAACACTTCTACGTTACCCAAAACCATTGAGAAAGGAAAAAAGGAACCCAGAGATATCTCCCATCAAAGACTTCTCATTCAGCAACTAGATCCAAGCAACTCAGACAATAAGATCTTTAGGAACTCCACAACACCGATAGACAAAACAAGAAAGGCCAACTTTTAACTAACTCAAGTAACAACCCATAATTGCTGCTGTCTATAGACCAACACTGCTGCTGACTAAAGACCAACACTTTGCAATGCAACAACTGGAGAGAAGTGACAATTGGAGTGGTGACTGATGAAAGAGGTGGAGTCGGTTGGTGGGAGGTTGATTTTCTAAAACGTGAAACGAGGGATTGCAAATTGATGTAGACAGTGGAGGGGGAGGTGTGACATTATATGAAGATTTGCTGAAACAATGTTAATTGAACTGGGTCAAGCCTTGGGTCTCAGGTGGGTTATTGGGCTGGACTTCTGGCTGGACCTAAATTTGTTTTTGGTTTTGGGCCTGAGTCTGGGACCGAACCTCAGTCAATCTGTTGACTTCAGACTGGACCATATGGGGCCCGGGTAATATATGCCTTCCCTAATCACATTCTGAATTGTGTACTAGGCCTTTTACCTATCTTAGAAAACCGTTGGTATGTGTGCTCTGGAAGTATTTTCTTAATGTGGATTTTGTACGTTGATATTCAGTGTAGAAGAATAAAGGATATAGGCTTAATGTGGATTTCGCATGTTGATATTCAGTGTAGAAGAATAAAGGACATAGTGAATTTTGAGTACAAATAATCTTCACATATGTTTACTTTTATGTTGCTTGATTCATGGCTGCTAACTTTGAGAGGAAATTCTTATCTTTATTGAGCTCGAGGTAATCTAATGTTACTGAATTGTTCCATATACGCAGGCTGCCAGAGTATTTGAAAGTCAATTAGCAGAGTCCATATTAGAGAGTGATGGTCAGCTTGCATTTAAAAAGCTTGCTACTGCGACACTCGAAACCCTGATGCCAAGAATAGAAGGAAAGGGAGAGATTGGCCAGGCTAGGTGGAGGCTAGTCTATGCTCCTCAGATTCCTAGCTTACTTTCGGTTGATCCCACCATAGATCCTTTAAAATCCCTTGCAAATAATATTTCTTTTGGTACCGAAGTTGAGGTCCAACTTGGAAAACGTCTTCAGGTGGGTTTCATTCTGCCCCTTCTATTTCTGTCGCATTTTAAAAGATAAAAGTGCCTGTTATTTGGGTTAGATGATCATTTGGTTTGGCACAAAAATGGCCTTTATGGTCCTTAGATCTTATGACTGATACGGTCCTTTTCATTATACTTTGGTTAGGCTTCAATCGTCAGGCAGATGAAGGAGTCCGAAATGGCTATGCAATGGACCTTAATCTACCAGCTCACAAGCCGATTAAGAGTGGTTCTGCAATCTGCTCCTTCCAAACGCCTCCTTTTTGAATACTCTGCCACATCGCAGGGTTAATCCGCCGCCTGGTCTTGCTGCCTCATGTACTATCATGCATGATCAGTTACCCATATAAAGTGTAGTGTTCAGTATAGTAAAACAGTTGAAAGCAAAAGGCAAAAGAATGTAAAGATAAGACTAGGCGTAGGTATATGTTGCTCTTATTTTCCGCTTCATGTATAATGTTTTCTTGGCTCAGGAATGGTTGGGCATTTGTAAGCACATTATAATTCATGAAAAGGTTAAAAGAAGATGAAAGTCGAATTCGGGGATCATAAGAGTTATTCATCAATGCGTCTAATATACACGTCTCACTGTATTGTAAATCATCAAAGATCAGTTGCTGGAATTGGTCTTGCCTCGAGCGATTACTCCTTGTGTTCTGTATGGAGACTATGGATTGTTTGCGCGCAGAATGAGCTTTCCCTTGATTAAACGAAATCCAAACTTAAAAGTTGTCCTTAGAGGTACAATTTTCGTTTAAAGTAAAAGGCATGATCAAATCCATCATGACCTTGAAGGCAGTATAATTATATATACATATTAAAATATTAATAAAGAGAAAACATTGTTTGTACCTGTCATTTGATCACATTTAAATAGAATTAATTAAGACTTTTACATTGATATGTATCTTAGCAACTGTAAGTATTAATATCTCCTAATTTATTTATAAAATGTCATAATCAGTTAAATAAATGTTTTTTTTTTTGGTACACATTCATTAAAGTGGTGAAAAAGTTTGAAGCCCAAAAGAGTTAAAAAATACGTTACTATTAATGTTTTATCTTTAGTGATGTTAATAGTTTAATTTATCAAATCAAGCAGTGATGTCAAAGAGGACTCGACCCAATTTTACCCTCGGTTGATCGGCTACTTCTAAAACGACGTCGTCTTGTCCAAAATGATGTCGTTTTGGAAGTTTTTTTTTCTAAAAAATAGTGGGTCAAGTCACAGGCAAACTCATCATGACCCACTGGAGCACTAGCTGAGTCAGGGGTAAATTAGGCCCGACCCGACCTATTTATATCTCTAAAATTAAGTTAAATGTGTGGCAAAACTACCCGAAGCAAATTATTTAAATTGATCAAATTATTACACGACTAAATCATTACTTTACAATGTTCAAAATTATAAACGTTGGTTTGATTTGGTTTTATATTTAACAAAATCACTAAATTTCATAAACATTCTTGTGACAACACCTAAAAATAATAAAAAGTATCTTTAATTCCAATTTCTATTTGTTTCTACATGGATTTTTATTATCACATTGTTACTAATGATATATGATTTTATAATTGATAATGTAATTTATTTATATAAAAGAAAAAAAAATATTATAAGATTTTTAATTATATATTGATTTTCATTTATTTTAGGTAAGACGTAAATATGGAAATTAAAATTTCCCAATTGAACTAGAAAATTTAAACACATAATATTTCTCAAATAAATCATAATACAAATAAGACAATGCAAAAACTATTCTACCTCTCTCATCAAGCTTAAATACTTTAATTTGAAATTTCACTATAAGATATCTCTCATTCACACAAGTGTTTAAAAATTGGTAAGGAACTCTCATTATCTTCTTATGACATTGAACTTATCATAATCTTGAAAATCATATACTTTTCAAAGTAAAAATTGAAATGATTTGTAAATAGGGTTGTAACAGGGTCAATATATTAAGTAGGCTGTAAAAGAAAGGGAATCGAAGAAACAAAAATATTCATAATTAGCAGAGTAATAATAAATAAATCAAGAGAAAAATTAATTCTTACCCCGTTAGCTTCTCGTATTCTTGTAATCGCCCCTTTTCCTTCATTCTTTTTAAGCACAAGAATACATGCAATCGATTTTCAACACTTTATTTTCTTTTTTTATATTTTCTTTTAATTTTTTAATCTTTGAATTGTCATCAAATTATCCTTTATTGCCACTTCTATTAATCTTTCCATCTTCTCTTCACTTATTTCATTGCATCCCATTCCTAAAAACTTCAATACATAAGTAAAAGCTCTACTAATCATAAATTAGGGAGTAAATACTCAATTTTCTTTTTAGGCTCAACGTTCGTTAAGAAAAGTTGACAAAGAAAAATCTAGAATCCATATAAGGGTTACACTGATTCACTAACGGATTTATTTATGAAGAGTATACAATTTAGCTTAAACTCAAATCCTAGGGATCTTTTTCACTTGTACATATATTTCATGTAACCTCAAAAATATAAAATTCAAATTTTTTTTAAGGTCAAAAATTTTTACATGAAGGCCAAAATCCTTGTAGGATTGCTAAAGTCAAATCAAAGTGTAATCACTTAACAAATTCAAATTTAAAGTATTTCCAAATTCAAAATTTATAACATTACTTAATTATATTATATAACTAATTTTTAGCAACCAATCTTAAATAAGAATTATATATACACTTATACTATCAACCTAAAGTAAATATCAAATTCCCAAACACCTAATACAAAAATAAAAAGAAAGATAAAATTTTAACCAAACATATAAAACACATGCTAAAAAAATTCAAATTCTTATAAATTCATCTCCATATTTAAATATGGATTTATCCTTGATGTACAGTAAATAAGATTATAAAAAAACATGTAAAAGACAATTAAGGTAGAAAAATTATCCCCTTTATCCATGTCAACTTGGTGTAGTAGCATCAACAAAACTCCAACACATAACAACATACAAAAGAAACTAAATTGAACATTAACAATAATACTAAAACTAAGAAGATAAAAGAACGAGAGTTAAAATGTTGGGTTATCTCCTAAGAAACACTTCTTCATGAGTCTTTTAACTAGACTGGAAAGTAGCATTGAAAGACATTTTGTGAATGTCGTTTACAATATCACTTTTGAAGAAATGCTTTAACCATTGCCCATTGGTCATAAACAATTTATATCTTTAATTTCAATGGCATTATAGGGTTTACATTTTCATTACAATGATTTGAAGAGAAGTACTTAGAACACAATAACAACACAGTAACTTATTCCTCCTCGTGTTCAAACTTGTACTATCATATTCTGGTCATGTTTAAAATAGGAACATTCACTGTCTCCAAGTTCCCGTGACATCCTACTTAGTCTAGCCCATGTTTGCCAATATAATGTTAACTCAGTTCTATGTCCTTCTCCATGTTATAGATGATTTTTTATGTAAAAAATCTAGAAAGGTAGGTGAAATAACATATAAGCCTAACATAATTCTATGGTAGGGTCATGTTAGATGGAAAAATTATGTTTTTCATGTTTAAAAGGGAGGTAGTTGAAAAAAAGAGGAAATTTTTTTTAAGAGCAAGAATAAAAAATTAAGAATTATAAGAAGTAGTAAGAGATTAGGAGAAACACAACATTAGGAAAAGGAACACAAAATCCATCAGCATTCAACAAGAACTTTAAATATTCATAAGCCATAAAGATGCTTTCTTTCTCTCTTATTCTTTCTTGTTTTGTGTGGTTTTTCTTTGTTTTATCATGAACTAATGGGGATATAGATCTAGATAAGGTGGATCTTATAACTTAATGTTTTGAATTGATACTTTGATTTAATAAAATTTCTAGTTTTCATAAGATTTGTTCATGTTTTTATATTATATTGAATTAAAGGAATGAGAGTTGAAGATTCTATAATCCAATTTGTAGATGATAAGGTATATATGGGTTGCTAAAGATAGAACAAGATCTTTTTGGGTTAGACTAAAACCTATTGTGGGAATTCATATAGCGAGTTAATGTGTCCTTAGGTTGTTTTGATTAGAAAGATATTTTGGTCAAATCAACTTAAGAATGGAGACTGTATTGCTTGAAAATTTAATATAGTTATAACTTAGAAATTCCTACTTGAACAAGGAACTAGAATTGATCATTGAGTCAGAGTAAAGTCAAAACATAGAAAGAGTTTTAGGGTAAGTCTTACCTGGATCTAGTTTATTCATTGATTATTTTAATTTTATTCATTACTTTAAATCAATTCTTTACAATTTTTTATTTCTCTTCAAATATGTCATTCACTTTATTAGATTAGACAATAGGAAGATAACCATTACTAGTAGTCACAAGACAATTGATAATTCAATTATATGTTTTATTTATGTTCTAATAGATTCAAAATATTAAACCATAACCTAATTTCATACATAAATCCTATTTATGAATAGATTTATCGTAATTGGAAGGAGATGATTGCAACCTTAGAGATATGATCACATAAATCTTCTGGATTAAGGTCAAATCTAATAAAAGGATTCATAAATTGGTAAAGTAATTCTATAAAATTTAATATGAATAATTCGGTTGAAAACCTAAGGATTAGTTGTTGTTAGACTTAAGGTCAACTATTAGTATATCATAGGAGTATCTATGGTCCAATAAATCAACAATACAATTGCATAAAAAAAGATCAATCTGTTAAGGGTTTAGGGGGATTTGAAACTTAGATACTGATTTCCCTATATCGATAATTTACTAAGTGTTTCCTTTAATTATTTAATTAAATCTTGCTATTTGTTTATTTTATTTGTTTAATTTTTAGTTTCTTTTAATTAAAATCACAATCAATTCATAGACTAGATAATAGACTAATGATAATTATTAGTAATCACTATTCTTGTGGGATTGACTCGTATTTGTTGGTAGCTACAACTATGTTGTGCACTTACAGGAATTCATAATTGACACACTTAGAAAAAGTCAATCAAGTTTTTGATATTAATCCCGGGGATAGTGATATTAGGAAAACCCAAGTTTTATTAATCTAGTAATTACTTTACTTTCTTTTATTTTGTTTTATTTTTTTTGCTTTCATTATTTAATTTGTTTAGTTTGTTAGTTTATTTTCTTAGTTTTATACTCCAGGTCACTTTATAACCCAAAGTACATCTGAGAACTTATTAAACGCATATCCTAAAATAGAAAGAACTACATGAAGGAATCTTCACAGGACAAATTTGCTAGAGTTTGAGCTAGATCAATGAAAAGAAGACTTGAAAGGTTATGTGGACATTGAGGAATCTTACAACATGCTGGACTAACCACAGACAATGTTCAACTATGTTACACCAGACCTAACTATTATGGAATCCAGTATAGTGAGACTGACTATTCAAGTGAAAAACCTTAAGAGCAAGCTGAGCATCATATCCAAATGTTGTAGCAGTCAATTTAGTTAGATGGACTCTAAGATGAATACCCAATGCGCATATCTCTAACTTTTTAAAGATCTATGAAGCCTTTAAAATAAATGAAGCAAATGATGATGCTATTAGACTGAGTCTATTCCCATTCTCTTTAAGAGGGAAGGCTAGATAGTGGCTGAACTTGATGCCAAGTCTGTAACTTACCCCCTGGGATCAAGTGGCAAAAAAATTCTTACTAAAGTGTGTACCGAGGAGCCAGTTGAAACCAACAGGGTTGACGTGGAAAGACTTTCTTGCGGCTTATAGGAAGAAATATCTGTCTGAAGTGTATATTCAGCAGAAGCAGAGGGAATTCCTGAGTCTCACCCAGAGGGAGATGACAGTTAGTGAATACAAGCGCCGGTTCACACAATTGTCAAGGTATGCTACTGAGATGATGCTGAGTGAGGCTGCTAAGTGTCGTCGATTTGAGTCAGGACTGCACCTAGCCATTAGAGAGAAAGTGGTAGTGCAGAGCTTCTGTGACTTTCAATAGCTGGTTGAAGCAGCATTGAGGGTCGAAAACATTAAGAACATCAAGAGTGCTGTCAGCAAGAAAAAAAAAGAAAAAGAGCAATTGTAACATCCCACCCCCGACGTGAAGGGTAAAATAGTAATTTGGTCAGGGATGAGAGTGATTAGGACTGATTTGACATTTTCATGCATACTGGTATTTGTGAACAGTGAATTTTTGCACATGAAAAATAACTGTACATGCATTCATGATATTTCCCGGTATTTGGGCCTAAACGGAATTTTATTGTGAATAATGTGGAAATTGTGTTTGAAAAATTTATTGGAGTGAATTTTTGTGTGTTTTATATTTCAAGGGAATTTTAGAAATTTTTCTGAAATTTTCCGGAGAAAATTCCCGGACCGGCAAAATCGCCGGTAAATGGCCTAAATGTGTTTTTGTAGTGGAAAAGGGGGTTTTCGTGTTTGAAAAATTATTGGGAGTGGACTGTTATATGTTTTACAATTTTGGGCAATTTAGGTAATTTTCAA
>JANITW010000008.1:27021627-27038319 GCA_027564335.1 Erythroxylum williamsii
TGAGCATTTCATCTTAAAAATAGGATTGAAAACACATGTAAATGTATAAGAAAATATAAGATAATTCAATCCTATCACTAACCAAATCAAATTCTCAAGCAAACCTTCTGCCTACCCAAATTATTTTCAACAATAACCCGATCTTTCAAAATTCATAACTTCTTATCCCATTTTCAAACAATTTCAAGCTTGGTATCACTGAAAAGAAAAGAAAACAAGCTACACTTCTCATGAAGGACTCAGAAACAAATTCCATCACTAACTAGTTCAAATTAACCCATTAATGTGGCTGCCCTGTTAAGCTTTTTAAAATAGCATAAAACCTAACCCATATCCAAACTTTACAAATTCACAACTTATAATCCTTACATCCAAAATTCGCATATTATACCTCATTATAAAGCTAAGACATTCCAATACAGTTCTCCAGAAGATCACTTAAGCTAATTCCAATCATAATAGTCCACAATTAGCTTTAGGACACAGAAATCACAAGACCTATACACTTAGAGCCATTTGCACTCAAAACACATTTTGGGCTGAATTACCACCTGAAATTTTACAGACCATAACTTTACACATAAAAAAAATTCATACTTAGTGGCGTTAAAAAGCTAACACAAAAATATTCAACTTTCATGAAGACCAATTTTACAAACCTATCTACGTTAGCCTAGAAAAATTTTCCCAAGTTTCTGGTCACAAAATCGTCAATGTTAGCCTCAACACTATTCACCTTGCACATATATCTAACTTTCAAAGCCAAATTCAAAACCCTTCCAACCACATTTGGACAGAACTTCCTTCATAAGAATTATAGCCATACTTCTTAAGTTTAATTCAAGCTAAAGATCA
This sequence comes from Erythroxylum williamsii, assembly GCA_027564335.1. NCBI lineage: Eukaryota > Viridiplantae > Streptophyta > Magnoliopsida > Malpighiales > Erythroxylaceae > Erythroxylum > Erythroxylum williamsii. The sequence continues at coordinate 27,022,483 of JANITW010000008.1, forward strand.
TCTCAATAGCACAATCATATCAAAAGTTATGAGCAAACATCTGAAACCTACACAAGGTAAAATTTTCCAGATTTCATGTCTAACTCTACTCCCTTCATTCCAACACCATTCTTACATCAATAAACATCCAATTTAGTCACTAATTCAGCCACAATTTCATCTAGATCTTCACTTGAACACTTAACCATAAAATGGTAGCATACATACAAAATGTTCTTACTTTAATTACCAATCATCTAAAATCATGAAAACCATTCCAACACTTAATTCACACACTGATTCACACACTACACATGTTAACATATTCATCCTCAATCAACCATAAATTCACCAAGCAAATAACCTACCCATTTATACTAACCACAAGTTCAAGTAATTAATATACAAGTCATCACAATAAATGCTTTTAACTAACAAAAAACACAAGACTTACCTATTTAAGCTTCAATCTTCCTATCTTCACCAACTCACCAATTTTCCTACTTCACTTCTCACACCATACGATCATCATCCTTGAGACTTAGGTTAGTATTTTTCTTTGTGAACAAGGAGGAGAAATCACAAAACATAGGAGGGGTTTTTGTGTAGTGAAGATGAGTAGCAATTCTATCTAAAAAGAAGGAGAAAAATCGATGAAGAAGAGGAGAGGAAGGAGGCTACGTATATATGGAAAACTTCCATCTAAAACACTTTTAATTCCTTCAAAAGAGAAGTATCGGATGGCTAAATGAAAGACCGAATTGTGGTCTTTCATGTAACAAATTTCGTGGCCTAATTTGTGGTGGGGCAGACGACACATGTCACTTGCCACGTGTCACTTATAATTCCAATTAGTCCACTTTCATAACTAGTCCATTTGGTCTCCAATTTTTACTCTAAATTCTCCCCAAATTTTAATGGCTCAGATTAATAAATTCAAAAATCATGTATCTAATTTTTCAGTGCCATTGGATAGTCATTTCCAGTACCGAAATTCCAATTAATCTGCTACTTGGCAATTTTTTCAGTCCGAATATTGTCCCCTAAAAATTCTAGAAATTTTCTAAAAGTCCCTAAAAATGGAAAACACACATAAATCTACTCCAATTTGATTTTCAAGGACTAAATCATATGTTTTTCACAATAAACACATATGCCAGAAATGTCATGAATGCATGTACAATCATGTGCATATACAAAAATTATAATTTAGCCATATTTGGAGGCCATATTATGCATGAACATGCCGAGACTAGTTTACACACTCATAACCCGTCCCAAATTACTATTTTACCCTTCCCATCGGTGATTGGATGTTACAAAGATAACCATTAGTAGTAGTCACAAGACAATCGATAATTCAGTTATATGTTTCATTTATGTTCTAATAGATTCAAAATATTAGATCATAACCTAATTTCATACATAGAGATTGAAAATTCCTATTTATGAATAGATTTATCGTAATTGGATGGAGATGATTGCAACCTTAGAGATATGATTACATAAATCTTCTGGATTACGGTTAAATCTGATAAAAGGATTCATAAATTGGTAAGTAATTCTATAAAATTTAAAATGAATAATTCGGTTAAAAACCTAAGGGATTAGTTGTTGTTAGACTTAAGGTCAACTATTAGTATATCACAGGAGTATCTATGGTCCAATAAATCAACAATACAATTGAATAAAAAAATCAATCTATTAACGGTTTAGGGAGATTTGAAACTTAGTTACTGATTTCCTTATATCGATAATTTACTAAGTGTTTCCTTTAATTATTTGATTAAATCTTGATACTTGTTTATTTTATTTGTTTAATTTTTAGTTTCTTTTAATTAAAATCACAATCAATTCATAGACTAGATAATAGAATAATGGTAATTATTGGTAATCACTATTCTTGTGGGATTGACTCGCATTTGTTGGTAGTTACAACTATGTTGTGCACTTACGGTAATTCATAATTAACACACTTAGAAAGACAGTGATATTAGGAAAACCCAAGTTTTATTAATCTAGTAATTACTTTACTTTCTTTTATTTTGTTTTATTTTATTTTTGTTTTCATTATTTAATTTGTTTAGTTTGTTAGTTTATTTTCTTAGTTTTATACTTAGACTCCAAGTCACTTTATAACCCAGAGTACGTCTGAGAACTTGTTAGACACATATCCTAAAATAGAAAGAACTACTTGAAGGCATCTTCACAGGACAAATTTGCGAGAGTTTGAGCTAGATCAACGAAAAGAAGACTTGGAGGGTTATGTGGACATTAAGGAATCTTACAACATGGTGGACTAACCACAGACAATGTTCGACTATGTTAGGCCAGACCTAACTATTATGGAATCTAGTATAGTGAGACTGACTACTCAGGTGAAAAACCTTGAGAGCAAGCTGAGCATCATATCCAAATGTTGTAGCAGTCAATTTAGTTAGATGGACTCTAAGATGAATACCCAATGTGCATATCTCTAACTTTTTAAAGATCTATAAAGCCTTTAAAATAAATGGAGCAAATGATGATGTTATTAGACTACGTCTATTCCCATTCTTTTTAAGAGGGAAGGCTAGACAGTGGTTGAACTTGATGCCAAGTCTGTAACTTACCACCTGGGATCAAGTGACAGAAAAATTCTTACTAAAGTACTTCCCCCTGTAAAGACTGCGAAGTTGAAAAATGACATCTTGTCATACTCCCAAACTAAAGGTGAGCCACTGTATAACACTTGAGAGAGATTCAAAGAGATGTTCCAATGATGCCCACACCATAGATTATTATTGTGGATGCAAATCTAAACTTTTCATAACAGGCTAGGTCAAAGCACAAGGTAGTTAAATGATGCAATAGCTGGACGGATGTTGAATAATGAAACACTTGAAGTAGCGCAATAATTGATCGAGGATATAGACATGAACAACTATCGGTGGTGTTCAACTAAAGCATGAACAAATAGGCCAATAGGAGTATATGAGGTGGTTGTAGTTAAACAATTGGTGAGTCAAGTAAAGGCCCTAAGCATAAAGATAGGCAGAATCATTACGGCTCCACATGGAAGGGCATGTAGTGCGAAACATATGGTTAGATCAACAAAGAAAAAGTGTCAATCAGTTTAACCCGAGGATGTGAATTATTTTGGGAACACTTCAAAACCCTAAAACAATCCATATAATAATACATATAATCCTAGTTGGAGAAACCACCCTAACTTTTCATGGGATAAACAAAGACAACAAAGAAATAACCTTTCACCTGGATTCCAACCATAAGCGTCACAACTAAGGAAACTTAGTATGGAAGAGTTTATTATGGAATTTATTCAAGAATCTACGACAAAAAATTCAACAAATAGATGCATGCATATGAAACTTGGAAATTAAAATGGACTAACTAGCTAAGTCAGTGGCAAAAAGACCTAAAGGGAGTTTTCCAAGCATAGCTGAAACAAATCCTATAGAGAGGATAATGGCAATCACCCGAACCACTAAAATGAACCTCCAACAACATGAAGAAAAGAAAGTGGCTATTGAGAGTTACTTAAAGAGTAAATGTAGTTTTCATCTAAAGAGAGTCAAGGAGTATCAACTTGTAATTCCATATCCTATTAGAGCAAAAAAAAAAAAAACATCAAAAGCAAAGTTGAATAAAATCCTTGGTCTCTTAAGACCATTGAAGACGAAACTTGCCCTTGTTAAATCAATGAAAGAAGATTATTAAACAAGGAGGAATCAAAAAAGTTAGAGATCAAAGTGTTGAGTAAAGAGAAATCTGACATGGAGATTAAACTATTAAAGAAAAAGTTAACCCAAGGAACTTTTATATTCCCTATACTATCGAAAGCTTAAAGGTAGATAAGGTTATGGCTGATCTAGGGGCCGACAAAAACATGATATCTTACACCTCATTTCAAAAAATAGGAAGAGAAGAACTTGAACCGATTAAGATGTGCATTCAAATGGTTGATAGATCATTAAGATGACCTAAGGGAATCATTGAAGATGTACCTATTAAGGTCGATAAGTTCATTTTCCCTATTGATTTTATCATTTTAGACATAAAGGAAGATTTCGAAGTACTTTTACTCCTCGAGTGACCATTCCTAGCGACTGTTGAGTCACTCATAGATGTTGATAGAGGCATGTTAAAGTTGAGAGTAGAGGATGAAAAGGTTACATTTAGGATCTCCAATGTCAAATATAATTTGTTTGAATTTTTGGATGCTATGTAGGTTAACAAGTCTTATCAGGATGTTCTACAAGACACCATATGCAAGGATCCACCAAAGAAGTGACAAATTCAAGTGAATAAACTAAAAGAAAAAGGTGATGGAAAGCATAGAAATGTAGTTCACCTAATGGTTATGGAACCTATGGTCAGCTACAATCACATGTTTCAACTGAGTCACCTTGAGTGGAAAAGTACGTCGAGCTGGCGAAGGTAAAAAAGTGCGACTTGGGAGGCAACCCATGAGCTCGACATTACTTTGTTTTAACTTTCTTTCTAGATTAGGTTTTAATTTTGTTTTAATTTTTTTAGAACAGGAAAATTAAGCATCTCGAGAAAAATTGTGCATAATTGTAACTTTAGGGGTAGTGTGTCATATGCTGTAATGCGAACGTGTAAAGATTTTTATGTTTAAGGGTTAAATTTTAAAGCTAATAACTCTATTAACACACGATTGTTGTTCTGCACATTTTGATGCACACTAGTTCACCAAAACGTGCAAAATTATAAAATACTGTGATTCAATAGAGTGCACGGTTTGATACATGACCATGCATAAAACTATTTACTCTCACGATACATATTAAAAAATATCTAAATCCTCTAAATTTTTTCATTCTTCCTCTTCTTCACTCTCTCCTATCGTCACTTTCCAACTTTCCAAGCCAATTTTTACATTTTTCAGCTACATTAACGACACCCAAGTAAGTTTCCTTGTTACTTTAACTTATTTATACAAGATTCATTGGGTGTTATGCGAATTTGTCAATTAAAAATGCCAATTCCATGATTCGAGATTGTTATACAGTTTGTGTCATTTTATGCCTAATTATTGTGCAATAGTTGATTTAATATTCAATCAATTGATTTTATCTTTTAATTTGATTGATAACATGCAATTTTGGGCTGATTATGTGTTTAATCATGATATTTTGTGTTTAATTAGGTTAATTATTAAGTTCCAACACTAAATAAGATTGGGCTTGTGTCTAAATTACATGGATTTATGTTTAATTGGGTTTTTAATTTTAATTTTAGGGTTAGAGTTCTAATTTAACAATTATGTAGTTTGATTTGTTAATTGCACACTTCCTAATTTTAATTTCGATTTGAATTAGTTTGATAACTGATTTTTTAGTTCAATTTGTTTAATTTTTTATATTTATTTAGGTGCATTACTTGGTTAATTTTTGTTTCTAGTTGCTTAATTTTTCATGTTTAGTTTATTTTCAAAATTAATAAGTATTGAGCTTGATTGAAATCAAGTGTGGGGAAAAGCATATCCTAGTTATTTATATGTCAATTTTCTCACATTTGTTAAATTTTCAGGTAAAATGACATGATCGCGATCCAAAAAAGAGACTTCAATAAAAGGCATTGAGGAGAGTCATCTATGACAGCCCAGGCCCCAAAGAGGCCACAAATGCTTCTATTCAATGTCAAGGATCAAGAAGAATAGTACCAAAGGTTTAAAGACAAGAAGTTTGGAGCTAATCGGTACATTGATTGGGAGGCTTTGGAGCAGGTTGGGTTAGCCTAATAAGTAATGAAGTTGGTAGATGTAGTAGCATAGTCTTGATTTTTTGAGATCATTGAACCATCATATAGGAAGCTAACTTTGGAGGTCCTCTCCACATTCTTTGTGGAGAAGGGATGTTACGATGGTGTCACCCTAACTTAGTCCAATTCAGGATGATGGGGGTGATGCACTAAATGAGCTATACTAAGTTCTCCATTGTCATGGATTTATACAACCAAGAGTGCATATGGACATCAAAATATCGACACCATGACAACAAGATGCAAGAGGTTGTATATTGTATAGCTGAAAGGTATAATACCTTGTTAGAATTGTTCCACTTAATTTAGCATATTAAAATCATAGACATGAACTTCAATTAAAGGCTTTTATAGTATGATAATAGTTGTCATAAAAAGAAAAATGATTGCATGAATTTTCTTGCTTATACAATATATGATAGAGATCATATGCATTTTTAGTTGATACTTACAAGTATTTGATACTAAATTTAGATTCAACATTGCTATAATGTTCAAAACATGATAAGAAATAGATTGTTAAGTAAAAGTAGTTGTTCCAATCTTATCAAATAGTTTATATATGTTGAATCAAAGGAAACTTATGCTTAACATAAGAGGCAAGAATACAAAGTTGGATAACCAAGACTATCCTTTTATGTCATGTTGGTTAAATCAACATAACGAGAATCATAAAGTTACATACTAGGATTTATGTATCCTTTTAATTATGAATCGTGTGAAACTTGTCAAGTTGAAGAACAACCAAATCAATCTTTAGTGAAATGACGATGAAGGTATTGAATTGTTAAATTTATACATACGATGTATTGGATGGAATAACAATTAATATAAGGATAATACTTATATTTCATTATGTTACTAGTGACTTGATGTGATATAGTCCCATGTATTAAACAAAATAATGATTTAAAATTTTGAAAAGTTGAAATTGTTTAAATCTAAGTAGAAATTAAGTATTAAAAATGCTGAAGCACTTCGATAAGATTGTTAGGGTGATTTTTAAAATTTTGATTATCTATAGGGAATGAGATTCTTTGGTGAATACCTTTACAAAAAATTCTTTAAGAGCATGAATTTCTATAAGGAAGAAAATACAATATGAGATATTGTATGATGCAGTAGTATTTCTTCTATACCGACGCTTAGTATAATGACTTACCTCCATTAGATCAAATTGAATCAATTAGCAAGATTTCATATTAGATATGAAATGCTAAATCTTTGAAAGAGTCAAAGTTAATGATTCAATGATGTGATGCTTTGTTGAAGCATACATTATCCATTAAGTTTAAAACTAAATTGGATAATAAAAGACCATAATAAATCCAAAAGGTTGGATATAATTTTACAGACCTAGTAAACAAATTGTTTGATTCAACATACACTTATAGTGTAACGCTAGACTCTCTAAGCCTTTTGTATTGTTCTATACTTAGAGATGCTACTATATATTGATATATATACATGGTTGTATATGAGTTTAAATATGTATTTAAATCCTTTTGGATATTTATGTTAGTAATTTATAATGTTATATGCCCTTACATGAACTTAGAGTTCATTGGTATGCGAAATCTTAGAGATTTCTGACATATAAGCTTCTAAGTGTATAAAACCAAGTCCATTGGATGAATATGACTATGGTGGCTAAGTTAAATTTGTTCTAAAGCCTTATATGTGATTAGACATGAATTATAGACTTATTAGACACTTAGAAAGCTTAATTGGAAAAATAAATGTACATAAGGGCTTATTTGCTAATTGTTAAAAGTCAAAGGACTTAAACATAATTTTTCAATTCTTAGAGGGCCAATATGTAATTTTATAAAGTTAAGGGACTTAATTATTATTTCAAAAAGTTTGGAGACAAAAACAAAAATAAATTTTTTTGAGATTCCCAAATTTTGGGCTTAATTGCAAATTTATCAAAAGTTTAGAGGGTAAAATGGTAATTTCACATAACATAATGTCAAAAAGGTATTTTCACCATATTTTGGTCAAGAAGAGTCAATATTCTAGACTCTTCTTTATGTATAACTGTGCACTCCATTGCTAAAGAATTAAAACACTTTGTTTTTAATTAAATGAAAGGAGAAGAGAGAAGGAAAAGACCATTTTCGGCTATCACTAAATCCTACTCTTTGTTTCGATTCTCCAACTCAAGTCAAAGTGTTCTAAGCTAATTTGGCATCAAGGAACTCAAATCTATCATTATATTTGAGAAATTTTCAAAAGATTTGAAGAAATCACCAAAGGAAGGTTTATGTAAATTTTGTCTCATCTCTCTCTATATTAGGATTTTGAGTTTGGTGTTAATATTCGTTGTTCTCCATGTGTGAATATGCATGAAGCATGGTTTATGAAACGTGTCATGGAAAAGTTTCTTTAAGTCAAAATCAAAATGTCCCCTTTTTGGTGAAAGTTTGTGAATTTTTGAAAATCTTTTGAAATTGATGATTTAAATAAATTATATGGTGTTAATTGTACATCCATAATGTGAATTGATGGTAAAAAATGAAGATGTATATTGGATAAGAGTTGGTCAAAATGATGGGAGAAGAAGTGGATTAATGTAATGAGTTGTGTAATTATGAAAAATGTAGCTTAAATGAAGGGAATTGGATTGAATGGAGTGGTGAAATGTGTCATTGTTTGGAAGTGTTTACTATATAACAAGATAGCAGCATGAATTACGATGATAAAGTCTTGAAAATGTGACTTGAAAGTCAGTGACAATAGGTGTTTGATAAAATGCCTAAGTGCACTTAGCTCAGGATTTAAGGATTCGTAATGATATGCATTGAAAGCGACTTTCACGTTTACTTAGAGTAAACTTGAATTGTTGTTTAGATTAATGAGTATGGCCTAAAGTGCTTGGATAAAAATGTGCTTAATTATGTTTTGAAATGAGTAAGTATTGGATTAAAGGCATTAAATGCCTTAGAAAATGCAAAAGAAAAGCTAATGTGAATAGTAAGGAAGTAACCATGTGAGAAACTTAATGGCCGAATCCTATAGCTTAAAGATAGTGATATTATATTTTATAAACTTATGTGATGTTGCATACTATTGGACGTCCCCAGATCCTACTTCATTGTGGGATTTTAGACTGGGTGATGATGATGATGTGATAGTGTATAAATATGAAATACATGTTTAATAATAAATACATTTTTTATTTTTATATATAAAGGCTCGGGAGCTATGAATCAGGGAGCTCGTATTGAGGATTGTTGAAGTTAAAGGAGTGTACACCTTCTTTTGAGGTTAGTTAGGGAAACCATATCTTTCAAATGGGATTAGAACATCCCAAGACATGCATGATGACTTGTATGTGAAATTTTGAACGTAAGTAATGCATAGTACAATTGAATCTCAAATAGATGCTAATATACTTGTGTATTTAATAAAGGACATTGTTTGAATAAATCTTTGCACTTGGAGTGCAAATGATGTTTTTATTTCATATTTTAAGAAATGATATTATTTTCAACAAACCTGCACTTGAAGTGCAAAGGATAATGTTTTATTTTCTTAAACTACATTTTTAAATAACTTTACACTTGGAGTGCAAAAGATGGCTTTTGTTGAATGAAATAATGTTTTGGAACTTAGATATGCATAATCGAGTCATATATGCTACGTGTATGTGTTCTCTTTTGGCTTAGAGCTATAGCAAGGTTCCATTTTATTGGTTAGACTCACAAATAAAAGTATGGTGCCTTATTTGAATTTTATACTTAATATTTATATATCATTATTTTATGATTGGTGAGGTAACGATTGGCCGATCATGTGCTATGCATAATAGATTAAGTGACTCCCTTACTCTTGATGCTGGTAAATACAAGTCGAGTCCCCACATTGACAACTTTCTACAGGACTTGTGGGTGATTCCACACCTAGGGTCTGGACACCGACGAGGTCATCACCTAGGTCATGATGCTTTTGTTGACCGTAGTCCGGACTCACCACGTATGAAAGTCGAGTCAACACTAGGAATCGGTGGGTGTGCACACTAGTTTGGCAGACTAGTGGTGACACACATGATTGTTTTGACTTATTCTGATATTTATTTTCTGATGAGATTTGATTTATACTTGTGATGTTTTTCTGCTTTTGTTTACTGAAGACTGAAATCTATGTTTGCCAGATGCGTGATTGATAGGCTAAACCTATGTGGTTCCAAACTAGTATACATTGAGTCATAGGCCAAGCCTTTATGTTTCTATATGATGTATGTTCAGTTTAGAGGTTATCTAAACCGTCTTGGTATGTATCGAGTTTTATTTGTGATATGTGTTTTTCCTACTCATTGAGTACATAGTGTACTCACCGCCCTTTTCTTTCCAACTTTGCATGTTAATTTAATGAGCTTGAAGCTCTGAGTGGATTGTGCAGTCTCTTGACATTTTTAGGGTATTACTGCTTATGGGTAGTTTCTATTTTGTATTTTAGTTGCATAGTGGCTCATGAACTATTTTACTGTTTTATTAGTTTGTTTATATTGGTATGCTTTATGACTTTATAAATTAACTCCTAACTATCTTGTAGTTTGTAAAAGATCTTATGTATGAACTTTTGGTATTGTTGTGACATTGGTTTTGAGTGGACTTAAAATTCCAAAAGTTGTGGTAGAATTTTAATGTGAACATAGAAGTGCATTTAAAATTGTTTGTAGGTGTTTGATTAAGTTTTAGGATTTTTAAAATATAATTGTTGCGCTTCCCTAATATTCAATTTGCCTTGCATAGTCAGATTAAGGATCCCATAAGTGTCTTTAGCCTGGGTATGCGGTAGTTGTCAAGTGGCCAATGTGATACTGGGTCATGACAAATAAATTGGTATCAGAGCCTACTTTTTACATTTTTAAAAATGTTATTTCCATTTTTTTAAAATGTTCATAAGCCTTAGCAGTTGATTCTAGGTTTCAAAAGTCTTTGATCGAGAATTTGAGTCTCGGATCGTTAAGTTGATGTCCTTAATGGTCAAATGATTTCTACCTCAATCACAATAGTTGTCGACATTCATTGGGATCTTTGGTATATCAAATAAGCTACGTTTAGGTCAATCCATTTTATTAAACAATGTCTTTTTATTTGATTTTATAGTGATAGCATGGTTGGACGAGGAAGGGGAAGTCGTCGCATGGTTGGACCTTTGCGACTCGAGCCAAAGGAACATAACGCTGAAGCAGTCGCAGAACCAGCAGTTGCTAGCTCTTCGGGTCATAGGCAGCCTCATACTACAACACCACCGGTGGTAGCACGACCAGATTTACCACCAGTGCCCAGAGAGGCTATGCAGCAGGTGATGACATGGTGGGCACAGTATACTGCACAGCAGCAACCTGGGACTAGAGTGCCATATATGCCGCCATAGATATTGCCACCATAGCAACCAATAGTGGTACCTAGTCTTGCACCGTGGTAACATTCGATGTTAGGAATCTTGGGCTATATCAAAAAGATAAGAAATCTTGGGTGTGGTACTTTGATGGGCTCGATGACATTACTGAGGCCAAATCATAAATGAGATGTACCATAGAGACATTTCATGATATGGGGTTGTTTGAAGAGATGAACCTGAAGGTAGTTGTCCGATTGTTGGAGGGTGAGGCTAGAGTTTGGTGGGAAAATGCCCGGGGACAATACCACAATCAGATTACCTGGAAGGATTTTATCAATGAATTCAATGAATAATACTATAACAGATTTGATCGAGATCAAAAGAAGGCTACCTTCTTTACACTGACATTGGTGAATAGGTCAGTGCATGAGCTTGACACAGAGCTGAGAGAACTTGCCATCTATGTCCCTGAATATGTGGCAAATGAAGAGAATTTATGTGTTTGGTTTAAGAATAGATTGCGTTTGGCGATCTAATAGAGGATGACGGTTACCCTCACTACCATGTTCAAGGAGATGGAACAGTCAGCCAAGAGGGCCGAGAAGTTGGTGAAAGAGCATGAAAGATAGTGGGAGGAAAAGAACCGGAAAAGGAAGGGAGAAGGTTCCTTCAGTCAATAGCCTAAGAGGAGCCGTAGTAGTTCAGCACCAGGTTGTATGGGAGGCACTACATCATCAGCTGTTAGTTTACGATCACCACGACCAAGAGGTCAGAGCACTACATGAAACCCAAACATTTTCAAATATATCTTGATGCATCAAATGGAATTTATAGCACTTATGCTAAAAAATTCCAACAAGCTCCCACTCGCATAAAGATATATTTTAAAAAAATATGCTCCCACTTAAACAGAACATATTCAACAAGTGAACATAAAAACTTGAAAACAAATAATAGTTGAAACATACAATTTTTAAGTTGTGGGTGCGACCTTAGGCATGTAAACACAATCTCTTAACATTGTGGTGGTTATACTCATAATGAAAGATTGCCACTATCCTTATGTTTGAACAAATCAAACTCACTTGAACAAATGAAGTTATGCCTCTCAAACCCCAACACATTTTGATACTTATGTTTAATCTCAAGTGAGTTTTAACTTATCAAACTCATGAATGTATTAAACCTCAAGGGCATTTGGTTTCTTTCTCACATCACACTCAATCTTTCATATTGTATAAAATAATATGTGGGGCCAAGATTGAATAATGTGATTGTGTATCATTTATAGTGTGTAACATATGCTATCATACTTATACAACTCAAGCAATTATACTTATGCATTCATGCCTTTCCTTTAGCTTCAAAATACTAGAAAATTTAAGAAAACGTGATAATCTAAAAGGAGGATACTCCAGTCCCATTTCTCTTAAGACCTTTAACAACTAATTAAGAAGAGCATAATAATCCTCAATTTCCTAATAGCAAGCCATAGTCACTAAGGGGTTTGAATGAAGAATCTTACACATAAGCAAGACAAGAGACAACTTGCTTATTTTCTTTGGTTAGTCGATTTCATGGTTAACTATGGGACATTTGGAACACATCCCTTTGATTTTCCCTAAACACATCTTTAAATGTTTTACTACTACACTCCTATTTGGAGGGGTGTGTCAATTCTCCCTTTTAAAACATTTAGATGTGTAACTCCTATTATTCTCAATAATAGAAGGACATTTCAAATAACTATGAAATACTCCTTATTTTGACTCTTGTGAATGAAATCACAGGATAGTATGTATGAGTAGACATACAAACTTGGTGACTTTGATCACCTTATCTTGATGCATTCATAATCAATACGACCATAAGACTAAAGTTGTCATGTGTTGGTTCATGACTCCCACTTGAATGTGTGACACTCAAGTCACATATCTCTTTTAAGAGATAACATACAGTTAAGACTTTAGCGGTCTCATCCTTGATCTTACACAAAGAGGCAAGGGTGGATGGCTTGTGTGAGAAAACCAACCTCAACTTATGATTGACATATACATTTTTTGTTGTGGTTTCAAAGTGAAATGTACTAATAATTGATAAAAACTTTTCATTTGTCAAACGTCTTACATGTGTGAAATAAGAAGGAGAAAATTACACCAACATTTCATAATCTATGAAGACCCATTGCCTTTACTTGTTTAGCAAACTGAAATCAGAGCCATGGCTTAGTCATAGGGTCAACTACCATTAGATCTATAGATATGTATTCTAACTTAATTCCTCCCTCTTCTATTTCATCTCTAACAAAATGATATTTCATGCTAATGTGTTTAGTCTTTCCATGACACTTAGGGTCCTTACTGTAAGCCAAAGTTGCCATACTATCACAATAGATGGTTGTGGGTCTTTCCAAAGGCACAGTTGATCTTAAATGTTGAATAAAATTTATAAGTCACAAGGCCTCTTGCACAACCGAGGCACTGAAAACAAATTCAACCTCCATTGTTGACAATGTTGTGCAAGTTTGTTTCTTGTTACTCCAAGAAATAGCCCCATTATTTAGCATAAAGACATAGCCAGATTTAGATTTGAACGAATCACGATCACCACCTTAATCAGCATCATTGTAGCCATGCAAACCAAGGTTCTCTCCTTGGTAGAATACCCAATAGTCCTCTGTACCATTGAGATACCTAAGGACCCTTTTCACACACTTCCAAAGCTCGATTCCAGGGTTAGAAGAATATCTTGCCAATAGACCTACAGCTTGACTAATGTTAGGCCGTGTACACAAAATGACATAAATTAAACTACTAGCTATGGGATCTTTTTCATTTCCTCCTTTTCTTGAGTACTATAAGGACATAAATCTTGCCCAAGCTTGCAACCATATGCAAGTGGTATCCTCATTGGTTTTGAGTTTGTTAAGTTGAACCTTACAAGAATCTTATGAATATAAGGTTCTTGAGACATGGCCAACATTTTAGCTTTCCTATCTCTTAGGATATTAACACCAAGGATATAGGTAGTTTCTCCCATATCCTTTATGTTGAAAGTGGAAAACAACCATCCTTTCATGGCTTTCAACACACTCAAGCCATTACTTGCTATCAATATGTCATTCATATATAGAGTTATAATGGAAAATTTAGACCCAGAAGTGTACACATAAACACAATGGTCTTCATGCATCATCACAAAAGCAAAATATGTGATTGCATCATGAAACTTCAAGTACCACTATCTTAAAGCTTGCTTAAGACCGTATATAGACTTCTTAAGTCTAAATAATTTATGCTCTTAACCCTTTTCAACAAACCCTTTGGGTTATTGCATGTAAATCTCCTCTCTCAAATCACCATTGAGAAAGGTGGTCTTTATATCCATTTGATGCAATTTTAAGTCCAAATAAGCCACAATAGCAAATAATAATATGATGGAATTGAATTTCACAATAGGAGAGAAGGTATCCTTAAAATCTATACCTTCCTTCTATATGAATCCCTTAGCCACAAATCGGGCTTTGTACTTTTCAATAGTACCATCGGAATTCAATTTTATCTTAAGAACCCACTTATTCCCAATAGCCCTTTGGCCAGTAAGTAATTTAGCTAAGTCTCAAACCTCATTAAGATACATCGAATTCATGTCATCTTGCATTTCCATTAGCCACTTCTCTTTGTGAACACCTTCAAGAGCATCTTGCATATTACTTGATTCATCAATCTCATATGACACCAAGTTTGCCTCATTGCTCTCCAAAATCCACTATTATTTTGGTGGTCTAAATTGCCTCTTTGAACGTCTCAAATTAGGCATGGGAGAAGGCTTATCATGATCTTGCCATATAGCCTAATCATGCGACTCTTGAACTCCGTTAACTCCCTCTTAAACTTGTTCATTAAGAACTTCTTCTTATTGTTCATTAACAAGTGGGGATGTAGGAGGCACTTGAACAATCTCTTGTTGAGGAACTTCACCATGGAAGGTGTAGTCAATGGTGCTTCCAAAACATTAGATTGACCTTGCATAAAGGTCTCAACCAATGCATCTAAATTACAACATTCACCAACTTTAGGAAACTCATCCTCAATAAAGCTGGCATTTCTTGATGCAAAGACATTTCCAATCTTGTGACTTACATCTAAGAACATATACCCCTTAGAATGCTCAAAATAAACAAGGAAGGCACATTTCCTCCTTCTAGGGCCTAATTTCCTAAGAGGGTGATTTATAGCATGTACAAAAGCTATACATCCCAAGGATGAAGATAGCTTAACTTAGGGGTTTTCCTCGACCATAACTCATATGGCGTAGAATCAATAGACTTAGAGGGCACTCTATTCAAAATATGCGTTGCACTAAGCAATGCATCACCCCAGTAGGCAATATTCAATTTGGTCATAGCCATAGAGGATCGCACTGAAGTGAATCACACGTTAATACAATACTTAGAAAACGATATACGAATGCACGAGAAGGGGGGTTGAATTGTGTATTCCCCTTTTTGAAAAATTCTTTCAAAGCCGTTTGTTATAAATAAAATTCTTTACAGAACTTTCTATAGATTCTAATTAATCAAAACTTTTGAAAAACTTTGTTTACAAATTAAGTACTGATAAAGCTTGAATCTAAAATATGAAGATATAGAGTGAGAGTAGTTGACACAGAGATTTATCCTGGTTCACCCCAAACCGTGGGCTACGTCCAGTCCTCAGA
>JANITW010000008.1:27064630-27078332 GCA_027564335.1 Erythroxylum williamsii
TTGACTGATTGTAAAATTATTATTGGATGACTGTAATAACTGAAAATGATTAATTGTGAACATGGGCTCAAGTTTCTCACTGTTTATGTCGCGATAATGAACGTTTTTTTTTAAAAAATAATCATAATAAGAGGAGAAAATGTTATACTGAGTTTTATACTGAGTGATGTAGCACGCCACTCTCGCGGGGCACGGACCTGGATGTCACCGTCGATGTCGGGTTCGGGTCTTGCAAGAGTGGGGTGTTACAGCAATCCAGGAGGGGAGGTGGTGCTTCTATGCCTGAGAGGAGTGCCAGAATCTTCCCTGTGCAGTTTGAGGAGAGAAGCAGTGGTGCGAGCAGACCTAGACCTATGAGGACTTCTACTGTTTCTCATCAAGCCTCAACGGTAGGAGGCAGTAGAAAGGGAGATGGGGATATGCCACCTACTCCCAAATGTGAGCACTGTGAGAAGTTCCATAAGGGGGAATGTTATAGTTTAACAGGAGCATGTTTCAATTGTGGACAAAAGGGACACTTGGCCAGAGAGTGTCCAAGCCGACCAGAAGAGAGGGATTACAGATGCAAGCTTCTAAGAGAACAGAGACCGTGGGACAGAAGACTGTCACTGAGGTGGGTAGCTCTGAGGTAACTAAGAGAGTACATCCTCCAGGAAGATCCAGGGGGCAAGCACTAGCTAGAGTGTTTGCAATGACACGGGAGGATGCAGAGACCGCTCTAGAAGTGGTGACGGGTATGGTTAAATTATTTGATGATGATGCAATTGCTTTAATTGACCCAGGTTCTACCCATTCATATGTGTCATCGGGTAGAACTGTGCATAGGAAGATTTTGAGCCCATTGGATACTTCTTTGATGGTGAGTACCCCAATAGGCCAGTATAATATTATTAGTCAAGTTTATAGAAATTGTGAGATATGTATTAGCAGAGGACATTTAGTGATGGATTTGATGCCCTTGAAAATGGAAGGTTTAGATATGATCTTGGGTATGGATACCTTAGAAAAGTATCATGCCAACTTAGACTGCAAGCAGAAGATAGTGGAATTTGAGTTAAAGGATGGCAAAAAAGTGGTGTTTGTGGGAGATAGAAAAGTCAATCCATCTCGGGTTATTTCGGCTATGACAGCAGAGAGAATGATAATGAAGGGATGTGAAGCATTCTTGGCTTATATATAAGTGAATTATGGAAAAAGAAAGGTAGGATTTGTGGTGAATGATAAGATGTTTTTAAATATGAAGAATCATATGAATTGAGGTTTGGGTGTGGGATGAATTCTAATTGGAAGTTGAATTGCTTTGAATGATGTTGTAATAAAGGAAGTGAAGTTGGGATAAATTCGGTATTGATATATGAGGAATTTGACTAAGTTGATTTCTACCTTTCCAACGATTTAAAGTATGCGAATTTTTGATTATCGGAGTAAGAGGTGGGTTCCGGAAATGGTGCCCAACATATTTTGGTATCAGAGCAAGAAAATAAAGCGATAATAGTTATGTTTTTCTTCAAGAGTTGGGTTCTGGAAATCGGATCCAACACAATCGGTAGTCATTGGATGTAGTATGAACTTTATGGAGGTAGTTGTGTGATCAAGATAAGATTCATCACCTTAAAGTAATTAAGGAAACGTTCTGTTGTTCTCTAATAGTAAATCTTTGGGTAGAATGATGTTTTTGTAAATAGTTCACATATGTTATTAAATGAATCAATAGAGAACTAATATGATTGGACTCAAAATAAAGTAGACATTAATTCCATAGCCATGCCCTATATTTACTCGGAACGTTGTTTAATGAAATGATTAAATTATATAGAAAAATCATAAATTGAGAGATTAGTCAAAGCCACTTTGATATTATTAAATATTTGTGTGGTTATGACGCGTTATTAGTAGTCAATATTTGATCTATAATTATAAAATTTTTAATTGGAGAATTAAAGATAAATTAAAAGGAGTTTTAATTTATTTAATTCTAATTATGAATTAGAATTATAATCTATAATCACTGCTAACAAATTTGGGCACCTAATAGGTCTCATATAAATAATGGGTTAAAAAGAGTAAAGATATTTTATCAAGTTAGACTTGGTTGTAAAGTTTGAGAAAGTTTATAATTAAATATAAGATATTTAATAAATAAAGATCAATATGAAATATTTCATCCTATTTGGGTATAATTGGTATTTAATTAGAATTATTTGTCATTTTAATTAAATTTTAATTGAAATTAGAATTTAATTTCAATTAACTTATTAAAATGTCCAAAACTATTATAAATAAGTTTAAGCTCTATAGAGTTAATACTTTTTGCTTAACCTTTTCTGTAAGTGTTATATAATTCTTTCAATCTGTTCTATGGATGCTTTTTGTTGGTCATTTGTGTCGCTATAGTGGTTGAGACAGATTGGTTTCGAAAATTATTCGAAGGAAATGATAAGAAAAGGATCAAGCTTCAAAATAAAATACAAATAAAGATTCTACTTTATTATGATTTGTGTTAATCATTTTATAGCATTAAAGAGATCTTAGCTTTCGAGAAATCAAACTTTACGAAAAAGCTTTGTAATTATTTCACTGTGGCCGGGATCAGATCCCGTCCTAGTTCCCAACAATTCAATAGTAAAATCTTTAATGAGAAAAAAAAGATGGTTGAAAATACTAGAAATTACATACATAACGTTAAAGAAATATGTAATTTGAAGCTATGGTGTGGAGACCTAATATTGAAGATAACAAACGTGGAAAGAGGAGAAGATGGAAAGAATATTCTATCATAAAAAATGAACACAAAGGCAAATGGTAATATTTAATCATTTGATAAAAATATTTAATTCATCAATAATATATATCATAAAAATATTGTTCAAAATTTTATGGTATCAAAATTTTCAAAAATATAAAAATGATAATGGAATCTTTTTTCAATAAAGAACGAAGAGTTAATGAAAAAAATATTAATCATTTTGAAATTTGAAACATTTATAAGTCACTGATATAATAAAATGAAGTTATGAATTTTAGGTATGTTGTTTGTTTACATAGATTTTATCATAATTTTATAATTAGTTATATTTTCAATTAAAATAATTAAATTGCTTAGTATCAAAATTATTTTATAAATATAACAGAAATTTTTTTATGAATTATATTTTTATTTTGGAATGAGATTATGATTATTTTTATTTGGATAATAATTAAGTATGTTTATTTAAATTTTATGTAATTATAGATAAATCAATGTTAACATATCCACATGAGTTGGACTTATGGATTGAGATCAAATTAAAAATATCTACAATAGATTAAAGTTTAAATTTGGCCTATGAATAAAGTAAGTTGGATATAAACTTAATTTTTTTAATTTTTAATTGTACTTTAGCTAATCCCAATTTATCCAACCCCTCGACCAGTCTAGCTTAGATTGAATTTATAGGTTATAAATTAATACTTTTCTTTTATATGCAAATATTTTAAACATTTATATTCATGTAGTTTCGACATTTCCATTTACATATAATTCAGTTCTTTCAAATTAATTTTTTAATTTTTATTCACATTTAAAATAATGTGATTTATTATCATTCATGTCTTTTAAATAAATCTTGAGATTATTGAATTACACCTTTAGAGAACTCTGCTTAAGTTAAATTATGGACTTTTACCTATGCAAAATAAACAAACTTAAATAACAATTTTAAGTTCTTAAAGATTTTAATGTACTAAAATACTACAACAAGAATAACAACACCATGAGAGTCATGTTAGAATATAGACATATATAGGTTAACCATGTTATTATTTTTCATACAAGTATAAAATTCCACATCAAGTCAAGACAATTTTAATCTCATGTTTGATAATAATAAAATTCCTATTTGATAATAATATTATATGATAAAAGGATAATATTATTATCAACTAAAATAATAACGTATATATAATTAACATAATAATTATGTTATATAATAATTTGTAATATGTTATAGATATGACATATCAAATAGGAAGTGATTCAAAATATTTTTGTCTTTTCTGATTTTTTAATAAGAGTAATTGATTGCGTATAATCTTAGGAACGTACATTAATATTATTACTTGTGAATAAATATCTCATTTTGCCAATTTAAAAAAATAAAAATATATAATTATAATAAAAATTAAATAATAGATGCTTATTCGGATATTAAAATATTGAAGATTTTTTTATTTATAAATATAAATATGCTCTTTAAAATTTTAAATTCAAACTCAATTTTAGAACACAACCTTTTAACCTTAATCTATTGGTTAATGGATTAGGTCAATTTGTAAATGTCTATACTAAGCTATTAATCTCTCTTATAAAAGAAAATATAAAATATTTTGAGTTCTTTTAACTTTTCTTTTGACTTTGAAAATACCAATTAAAAGATTTATAAAATATAGATAAAGCGAAAGAAAAAAGAGACAAAGAATAAATAAAACTACTTATATATGAATACTTAATTTTATCTTCCATTCCAAAATTTTAATAATTATTTACTTAATTATTGCATTAACGATGATCGGCTCTAATTACAATCATCAGCGAAAAATCTTTTCAAGTTTTTCTTTTCGTAATTACCATATTTTTTAATAATAATCTTTATTCTTTTAATAAGATTTTTCTGGAGTGGAAACTTATGTATTTATATTTGATACAAAGTTTAATTAAAATCACAGACTATAATTATTTTGATTTACTCAATAAGCCCAAACTTTTGAATTAATATGGGAAAATTAGGTATCGTATAGTTTAATTCATACAAATAAAAAAATAAAAATGTCAACTTAAATTATATAAAAGTATTTATCAAGATTTTATCAACATTACATAATTAAAGAACCAACACAATTTTAGTAATATTTTCGTAGGTTAGGTAATTGGCTAGTACAAACAAAGTGGATGAGGCCTGTTACACCTGTTCAACTTCATAACAGCGGAAGAGGAAGGCCATGGCTGTAGTGCTTGTTGCCTCCCTCTCTCTTTTCAACTCCTACCACCACCATCACCATTTCTTCAGGTTCTCTCTGTGGGGTGCAGCCATGAATTTTTTCTTTGGTTTTTATATGCCATTATCTAAACAGCTATCTGAATTTATCTTGTTGATGGGCTTAAAGGGACCAGAGAAGAGTACTAAACCATAAGAAATGCAAATTAAAAGTGAAACTTAAAGGATGCCCTTGTGCTGCTTCTTCTTTCGCTTCCAAATCGGCTTGCCAGATTGAGTTTAGCAGAAGGGATTTGATTGCCTCTGGTTTCTTTACTTCATTATGCGTAGATTTCCTGTGTTCCGGTATGTTCATGCTTTTTCTCCACTTCTTTTCTTACCATTACTTCTTCAGATTCTGAGTCAGTTTTCCTTTATAGTTTGCTTTGCTTAGATGGCTAATCTTTGATTTTGAATAGTACCTTCAATTTTTATAAATAGCGTGTAGCATGTTAGTTGTGGTACTGGTGTTGGAGCAGTTGTATGATTGCGAATGGGATATTTCTGATACGATTTTTTTTTCGTAGTTTCGCTCTTCTTTTACCACTTCTTTCTACTATGAAATGAGTTCTATTGCAGGGTCCTTGGCTCTTTCTGAGGAAGATCTTAAAATGGCTTCGCTGGTTGATGAAATTAATGCGTATACTTACTCCTATCCTGTGGAGTTGTCTTCTAAATATTTTATTTTCAAATGGTAACTACTTCATTCCAACTTCAACTTTTTTCAGTCCAGAGCATTTACTCTCATCACCGCGTAATGGCTGAAAAGCGGCGTGCCTATAGAAACTTCTCTTACATGGAAACAATTTATCTGGAACTACCATTACATTTTAGTAGCCATCTTAGTGGAGTTTTCACTCTTAGATCATCACTCACTCTACTTCACTAAACATTTGGTAGTACCAAGACGTCAAGTGTCTCATATGTCCTTAAAATTCATTCTGCAAATTATGATGCAAAAGCTATTCAGTACCAAGACGTCAAGTGTCTCATATGCAAGTGTCTAATAGTACCAAGATCTCAAGTGTCAATATGTACTTAAAACCAAGTCCTTTTGTTTACCCTAACTCATGTCCTTATCATTACTGGGAATCTGATGGTGGTTTTAATTCTCTTTATAGGGTGGAATCTAGAAAGCCAGAGCGCTATTCATCAGCTGCACCACTATCACGTAAACGCATCTTCCTTCCAATTGAACATAGTGGTTATTTTTGTAATGTGAACTGTTTCCTTATTCGATTATAATTAGTGCCGGGCATTTGACTGACTGACTGACTTTTGATTTCAATCAATGCAGCGGATGCACGCCTTCGCATTGTGTCGGAACGTGTTGATATCATTGATAACCTCATTATTTCAGTGATGGTAGGAATATATATATGTAGCCATATCTTAGAAACTTGTGACCCCAACAGGTACTTTTGGGAGGAAATATGATTTTATCCTGTTAACAGGTATGTCCTCCAAGTCCTCAATTCATAAAATCCAAAGACAAGAGTGACTGGACTGCAAAAGATGTTGCTGATTCTGTTTTATCTGACAAATCGGCCTTGGTAATTTATGTGATATCTGTTTAGAAGCCTTCAGTTTCAGCAGAAGTAATTGCGATATTGAATTTGTTTGGAACTATCATGAGAACAATTGGACAATTCCTTTCCTTTTGGCAGAGAGTCACCTCAAGTCAGCGAATGGCTGAGAGCTCAGTTCTTGATGCACATACCAGTGTAGTAAGTTTAAATCCTTCCCTTGCATTGTCTTATCCTATAAATGAGAGACTTGGTGTTTGTTTCTTACTATTGCAGTCATATGTACACAATGTGAGTTGGTGTGCATACTTCGTGTGCTCTCGTAAATACCATGTCTTATTTCTTTTTCATCTTCAGGTTGATGGAGAGCTATACTGGTATTATGAATACATTGTACGGAAATCACCTACTAGAATTGTAAGCTTTTTCTTCTCGACTGTGATTCTTTTCTGAAAGATTGCTGTACTATGGGTTTTTCATGCCATCCATGGTATTGCATTTGCAGGATCAAGAGTCAAACCTTTATCGACATTATGTTGCTTCAACAGCAGAACGTGATGGTAGGAACCTTAGAATTTGCACCAATTTCTGAGCTAGCGGCTACTTTCATTCTTATGCCATTATCGCAATATCTCAGTAAATATTTTGCTAGACTGCTAGGAATATTGTAATTAATTCTGGAAAATCATCTTCACGTGCCATTCAACCAAACAGTTAAGACCTAAATTTCTAAAGTGGCAGTTGTGTTTGCTTGGCATCTGTCAACCTGTAGAATCTACACTTACCTTTCTTAATCCTTTTAGCCTATTTCTTTGATTTTAGTGTTAAAACAATCTTGATCCCATTGTTCAACTAACACATTGCAGGTTATTTCTACACTTTGAATGCTTCAACACTGAGCAAACAATGGGAAAAGGTATATTCCTTTTTCTATTTTGTTTTGAATTCTTTATACTTCATGTTTATCTAAGATTTGGCAGCGTAATAGAAATCGAATTTCCAACAACACAGATGGGACCCTACCTGCAAAGAACTGTGGCCTCATTTCGCCTTCTTCCTCCCACAAATGACTATGTACCTCCATATAAGGATCCATGGAGATTTTGGTGAGAAGGTCTCGGAATATCCATGCATCTTTTGAACCTTTTCTACGCCTTTAACATAACATAGGGTAAAAGCTAAGAATATTGATTTAATTCTTTTGCTGAATAATCTAGTTTTGATATGAATGAAAAACCAAACTCGAACTTTTGCGATTTTCATGAAGTGATGTTTCCACCTAGTCAAACTCCTTAGCAATTGGAGTGAAGGTACAACCAAAGTAGTAAAACAAGTGGTTGGAGCTTAATAAACCTAAATTGGTTTCTCATACCCCTGTATACAACACGTTATGGCCAAAAGTAGACCTGTTCAAAGAGTAGTGTCCTTTTTAGGTACGAGAAATCCTTATAGTTGAATGATCTGGTAGCTATCACATTGACATGTAGGTCCCATGAATCAAATAGATTGATTTATCACATTTATTTTAAATTTATTTCATATATATTACTTATTTATTAAAATTAATTATGTTTATTAATAATATATTTATTAGTTTAATATGATAATAAATTTCATTAAAATTTTTATTTGTTATATGATAGTATTAATAAATAAGATAATCCATTTTTATTTATACTCATTTATAAAAATTAATCATTATTTTATTAAATATTCTAATAATAAATAAAATTGTGTAACTTATTATTTTATTGAGTTAATAAACTCACATCTTATTACTTTTATCCAAAAATATAAGCAAATATTTGATATATAAATATTCATTTGTATTAATAATTAATGACATAACAATTTATCATATTTTATCAAAAAAATGTATAATAAATATATTAGTTTACATAAATTATTTTTTCATTCATTTATTATATACCAGTAAAAACAAATAAAGCAAGTTATTTCTTATTTTTATTTATAACAATAAGAAATAATTTTTTTAATATTTTCGTCTTGCTATTTATATAAAAAAATCTGCATAAATATTTAATATATAATATTAACTTTTTTATTAATAATTAATTGTTTTGTTTTATATGTTAGTATATTACTTGTTTTATCATGTTGGCCTATTGGATTGAGTTTTACCTTAATTCTTGTGTACATGTAAGAAATCAGTTACTTCAGTTATCCTATCCACAATCAACTATATTAAATAATGTGTATGTCTGGTCCTTTATAACACTATCACAAAATTTATAGAAATTTTCTCTTACTTTTAAGTCGGAGTGATTTAAGGGTTTTAATTTTCCTACCGGTGCTTGGTGCTCTGTCTGGACTTGTTGATAAGTCAAACGCCTTGTAACAAACTAAAACTCTACTACATCTTTCTTCATTATTGGCCACCAGTAATAATGTCTTAGGTTCTATTGTATGAGCTTTTCCTACTCAAAGAATCAGCCACTTCATTATCCTTTGTTCGATGGTAATCAATAGTAAAATCTTAATCCTTTAGCACCTCGATCCATCTTTTGTACCTTAAGTTTTCTCCTTTTGAGTCAAGATATACTTGACACTTTTGTGATCTGTAAGGATTCAGAATGTTTCTCCGTACAAATAATATTTCCAAATCCTAAGAGTATGTACAATTGCCACAACTCTAAATCATGAGTGAGATAATTAAACTCATACAATCTCAATTGATGAGACGCACATGTTATCACTTTCTCATATTGCATCAATACACATTCCAAACCTCCTCTCAAAGCATTAGTATATACTTCAAAATCTCCACTATTCGATGGTAGCATCAAAATTGGGCTAGAAGTAAATCTTCGCTTAAGCTCCTCCAAACTCTCCTAATACTGATTTGTTCATTGAAACTAAACTCCTTTATTTAGCAACTTGGTCAGCGAGTTACTTATCATCGAAAATCCTTCTACAAATATCTGATAATACCTAGCAAGTCTTAAAAAATTCCTTACCTCTGATGTATTTTTAGGCAACTCCCACTCCATAATTGTATTTATTTTTGCAGGATTAGGCATCACTCCCTCTCAAGACACCATATGTCTAAGAGAAACTACCTACTCCATCCAAAACTTACTAAACTTGACATACAATTATCTCTCTTTCAGAATCTGTAACAGAGTTCTTGAATGCCACTCATGCTCCTCTTTACTCCTCGAGTACACCAATATATTATCAATTAATACTATCACAAACTGATCCAGATACTCCTGAAAAGTTTTGTTCATTAATTTTATAAACGTGACTAGTGCATTAGTTAACTCAAAAGCATTACTAGAAACTCATAATGGCTATACCAAGTATGAAAATTTGTCTTGGGAATACTTAGGTCAGCTATCCTCAACTGCTAGTATCTTGATCTTAAATCAATTTTGGAAAATATGGCAGTTCCCCTTAGCTGATCTAAAAGATCATCTATTTTTGGCAATGTGTACTTGTTCTTCATGGTTACCCTATTTAGCTACCAATAATCTATGCAAAGTCTTATACTACCACCATTTTTCTTCACAAAAAACATGAGTTCCTTAGGTTAATGTGCTAGGTCTAATAAATCTCTTTTCCAACAACTCTTTTAACTGCTTTTTTAACTCGTATAACTCGACAGTAACTATCCTAGAAGGTGTAATAGAAATTGATGTGATTGATAATTTTTATGTTATCAATAATTAATTAATCATAAATAAACAATGTAGCTCTAGCTAATAAAAGCAAGTATGGGTCAATCCTACGAAGATAGTAAATACTAGTAATTACACTTCTCCTATTATCTAGCCTACGAATATGGTGTTTGATTTCCAATTAAAACTAAAACTTAAACAAATAAATTAAATTAGGAAACAATAATGATCACATAAGACAAAGAAAATTACTTCGAAAACTTAATATTAAAGATTAGTGTCTAGGTGATGAATCCTCCTAAAAATTATTAAATAGTTAACCTTTCATCATGTAATTATTTTATTGACTATTGAACCGACATTAATCACTCTCTTGAGACTACTAACAACTAATCCATAGGGTGATTAATTGAAATATTTCTAGTTGAAGCTCTTAGGATTGCATTATCGATTTATGAATTTTGCAATTAGTTTTGACCCTAATCTAGAGAATTTACGTCGACCTATATCTAAGTTTGTAATAAACTCTTTTCAATTATGGTATCTTTATTCATGCAAAGGATTTCTTAGTCTCAATGTTATAAAATCAAATTATGTATTAATATTATGGATTTATTAGAACATGTATAAATCACATAATTGAATTATAATAGACCATCCAAAATAATTGCATTAAATAAAAAGATCCCGATATGTTATCCCAAATAAGTTTCATCACACATGGACAATAAAAACGTTTAGTTACACATAATAGAAAATGAAATCAAAGATATACAGGAAGAAAAAAGAATAGAAAACAAAAGAATCATAATTCTAAATCTCTCTTTGTCTTCTTTTGAATGTTCTTACAAGTTTGAGGTTGTAATATATTGGATCGCTTGATGGGTTCTTTGCATTCTCTGTGTCTCTAAATCAATATCATGCCTTATGTAGGCTTTCTACGTTTGGAATCTACTCTAAAAATTTGCTCTTCTAATTTGTCTATGCCATGTCCTTTTATAGTAAATTTTAGAATTTCAAGGAGATATATAGTATGATAAACATGCGTGTGAGAGATAGTGTATATTCAAAAACACTACAATTCATGATTTTACACTAGCTCTAAGACTTACACAGTCACATACATGATCGTGTATCTCTAATTTGCTTCAAAACTTCATTTCATCTAAATTCTTCTTCTTTTGGTCCATAAATCCAATTATAACCTATAAACGCTCTTGGAGCGAATTAAGTATTAAATATACAACAAAATTACAAAATATCAAGCAAAGTGCTTCAAACATGGCTTTATAATAATAGTCAACTTAGCATCTATCAAATATCCCCATATTTAAGCTTTTGCTTGTACTCAACCAAATCATAATTAAAATTATAAATCGTATAACATTTATCCTTCATGAATTTTAGCCTATCTATTCATACTATAAATCATCATATTATATTAACCAAATTACCATACAAAAAGATTCAAGTTATTTGAAAAATAACTTCCTAAGTCAATATTAATAGTAAGTACATCAATGATCGTATTGAAATCAAAAGCATAAACCTTTACGCTATCAACAAGATTTCACTCAATGAACTCAAGTTTTTAAGGTGAAAAATATCAAACTCTCAAATAACATATAGTAGAACTCTTACCATAGACTTGCAATATTATCACATCTCTACCAGTTATGTATAAGCTAGAAAAAAAATTAAAAGTTCTTTATAAGGTTGTAATATGGCTTAGGTATGGTATGATTGGGATGATAAAAAAAAGGTTGATTGAAGGAAATTTACAAGTAAAAGACATTACAAGAAACTTGTTATTAATACAGATAGGTCCTTTCATTATAAATCTATTAGTATCATATAATTGTTCACAATTTTTTAATGCTGGCAATTTTTTTTAATAAATCACTATAATTTCATGCATTTATCACTTACTACTTTTGAAGAAATATTGAACCTATCAAAATTTCAAGTTTCAAACATTCAAGTAATCTAAATACCCTTTAGGGTTTAAAACATTATAAAGGGATTCAAATAAAAATAGGATAAAAGATTAATAATTAGGTTAAATAAATGAAAAAGGCCATATTCCTAAATGATAAAATATGGGTTAGGTACTTATCTAAGAAATAGACTTAAACAAGTTGTTAAATCTAACTACCTTTATCATTTCAATGCTTCTGATTTAACTAATGTGATCTCAATATGTATAATAAAAGCAAGTTTTAGAATTATTCAACTATGCATGACAACTCATATAAAAGTAATAAAAGAGCTTAAAAACAAACAAAAATTTCACTTTTAGGTTCAAAAACTCGCAAAAAAGGTTTATGTGTATAAATAGTATGCAATTTCAATTTGACTATCTCAATGACTATTAAAAATATGACTTATAAAAATAATTTTATTCTAACTATCATCTTTTGCATTGTAATTAAAATTAATATTCAATAATGAAATGAAGTATTTATGGACAAATTTTAATTAATTCAATATACCAGTGCATAAAATTTAATAACTAAAATTCTAATAAACTTAAAAAATCATTAAAACTGTTAATCCCTTCCCCATACTTAAATTGCACATTGTCCTCAACGTACACATTATAAGCATATATTAATAAGTGATAAAGAGTTGGTACTTTTCCGAGTAAGACGATTTCTTGATTTTGAGACTATCAATCTATTATGAAACTATATCCTTGCAAAACATAAACGAAAAAATGATAAAAACATAAAAAGAAATAAAAATAACAAAAAAGAAATATCACTAACTATAATGTTAGAGAAAAAAATAATTACACAATTAATAATGAAAAAGAAAGAATATACAAAAATCAAACATTTCCTTCATGATGTGATCTAGGCTAGTGCGACACATGAGGGTCCTGAGGATTATGATCCTATACCGGTGGAGGAGCTACTAAAGAAGTTCCCTCTTTAGATGGTGAAGGTTGGAAATCAACGCCTTGATAGCTCACCTTTAATAAAATCAACTCTCCCATCCACCCAGCTACAATCTCAAGCTTGCCTACCATGTAATCGAAGTCTTTAACCATCCTACTCATTTTAGAAGCTCTGCTTGTTGAAGTTAGAGAGTCTATTGAGTTCCTAAAAGCTAGGTCACCCATCTCTCCAATAATGCTATGTTCAATTGAATCGGGTGTTACATCCTAGTTCTTGGACCTTTTAGACTACTCAGCTTCGGTATTGCACCTCCCGTCTATAGTGGCTATGGTTATGGTTGTGGTTGTGGTGGTTGTTTATTTGCATGTTACTCCATTCTATCTCGACCCTTCATTGCTGGTTCATTAGGTTTCTTGATAAGTCTATATATGTTGCCTGTTGGTACCTAACATTTTCTAACCATGTGCACGTGTTGCATCATTGCCAAATTAAGTGTCACCATGGTATTCATGAGCCACATCGATGGTAGTCGATCAAATAAGCCCATTGTTGGACCAATGGTGGTTGACAAATTAAATCCCACTTATGTTTTGATAATAATAAAATGTATAAAATTGGTTAAG
>JANITW010000008.1:27100255-27111616 GCA_027564335.1 Erythroxylum williamsii
GGCTGCAATATCTCAATTAATAACCTATCCAAAACCCTAATTAGTTCTAAAGTTATTTAATAAACTATCAGAAACCTATACAAGATCTCTCTCTGAACAAATTACCGATCTGATTTACTTCTAGTTTTTATTAAATCACCTAACTCTCGTTAGTTCAATCTAATCGTTTTTCATTCGATTCACCCTTTCAATTTATTATCAAATTATAAAATCATAGAATTAACCATAACAAAATCCAATAAACATATAAACAATATGTTTTTCATTAATTCAAGAATAAAATTCTCAAGGTGAGTTTAGAACATCCTCAACATTCTAGATCCTATTATCAATTGTTTAATCCAATTCTATACACTGAAAATAAACGGGAAATACGATCTAAATGGATAATGGGAGGCAGCAACATCGGGAAGCATTCTGATTCGAGAAGTACTTCGAGTCAATTTCTTCTCCTCTTCTGTCTTCCTTCTTCTCTTGCTCTATCTTTCAAAGAATTCTCTTTAGGATTTCTCAAGGTGGCTGATGAAAAATCTCCTTCATCTACCTCTTCTTGTTATTTTTATATCCTCTTCTATTTTGGGTGACCCTAGGATTTTTTCAAGGTCCAAAAGGTCCAAGAATCTCTCAAAACTTGACGTTTGTGAGCGTCTTCGCATCTGCCTGATGGAAGCCATGACTGTGGCCCTGTAGGCCACTATCGCGTCTCACATCTGAGCCTTCTGTCATGATTGTGCCATGTAGGCTACAATCGTGGGCCATTCCCTAGGCTTTTGTCACGAACGTGGCAGGTAGGCAACAAACGTGGGCTAAATCTGAAGCTTCTATCATAATCATGGGTCATTGTTTCAGCCCGAATATCTCTGAAACTCCTTCGTTCTTTGATGTTGACCCTAAAACACTAGCAAACACATCAAGATACTTCAAAAACACAATATTTATGCTCAAAGAATTGTACTAACCCATAAAGCACTTAAAACATAAATAATTAACAAACTAACACAATTCTAACCTAAACATATACTAAATGATTGAATTAACGACTAAACACATATCAAACTGTGCCCTAAAATACGATACAAGTTACACTTATCAACATCCCCAAACTTAAACATTTTCTTGTCCTTAAGCAAACAAAACAACAAACACACAAAATCACAAAGCACACAATGCAATAATGAGACAATGGCTTCAACTTCATAAAATAAATTTAACTTTAAACAAAATCATTCAAGTTGTTTCAAATCATTAACATGCAAAATCTACGTCTAGATGCTCTGCGTCTAAACTTAAATGTCAAGTTTATTTACCTATTTCAATTGTACACATACATTAATAATTATTTGGTCATTCAAACTTTGTAACTAATCCTAAGTATGTTTTCATGAAAAGTTAAGCTACTTACAAGTTTGGTAGGTTTTTATTAGAAAACACTTTTTTATTTTTAATTACCTTTTGTGAACATGGATCTAATCTTTTTACTCGGAGGCAAACATTAGTGATGAATGTCGATCTGGTTACTCAACTAATTTATGTTTTTATTAAGCTGCTTGGTTGGAACGTCATTATAACCTTTTGAGGTGAAGCCACACATTTGTGATGCGTGCTAAATCGGTTACTCAGCTACATCATGTTCTCAACTGGCTACTAGCTCTATTCATAACCCAAACGACAACGGAATAGTTATTTATTTACAAACAATTTTTATGCCTGCTTTGTTGCTTTAACTACTCGTTTTCATGAAAAAAATACTAGCAAAACTATTTAGTTAAAGGACCTAAAATTATGAATGAATGTGACAACTTATAAGGTGATAAACTAACACTAAATCCTCATTAACTTGAATATTTAGCCAAAGAACCTATATCACTAATTTTGCAAGCTAATGATTCTTTATAACCTAAAAGATTAGGTTCAAAATTAAATCATTTTCATTCCATATAAGCCATCGACACATTCACACAATTCACAATATGCAACCTAACAAACTATCATACAATATGCAAAATTCACACTTAAAGTAAAACACATAAACCTCCCCACACTTGAACAACGTATTGTCCTCAATGTGTTTCTTGGTTGATTTTTCAGGTTATGTACTCACTTAAGGCTCCAAGAATCAAGCAAATCACAAAACGCTTCACTTTGAAAAGAAAAGAAAAAGTGCTGTGTGATGGTGCACACGACAGGACTAAGGATTTTTTACCACCTTTTCCAATCTTCTAGGAAGAAGAAGGTATACAAAACCCTAGTTTACCCCTTTTCTTCTAACCATAATTATTTTTTCTATTCTTTCAACTCTCATATTCTCTCTTTAAATTGAGTCCATATCTAAAGCTCTCTATTTTCTCTCAAATCTCTCTTCACTTTTACTTGGTTTTTCAAGATTTTCTTTCACCTTTCACCTTGATTATCATTTCTTTTACATAAATCTAGTGATTCCACACAAAATCACATCTTTTAAGTATTATAAGATTTTCTTTAAAATTTTCTCTCACACATTTTTTATTGTTATTTTGTGTTCTGTTGTGTTTTGTGGTTGATTTTTTAGGTTATGTACTCACTCTAGGCTCCAAGAATCAAACAAATCATAAAACACTTCATACCAAAAAGAAAAGAAAAGGTGTTGGGTGATGGTGCACATGACAGGACTAAGGATTGTTTATCACCTTTTCCAATCTTCTAGGAAGAAGAAGGTATAAAATTTAGAGCCTCTCATTCAAGAATTGTTACTACACCATGTTATTTTGAGTTTACAGTCTTAGAAAATGTAGGTTTGAAAAAACAGATTGAGACTTTAGGTGCAAAATTTTATCGAGGAAAATTTATTCATTTTAATTTTCCTATGTATAAGGATTTAACCCTTGAATTTCAGACAGCTTTATATTTTGAGCCGCAAAAATTAGATATTTTTTGTTTTAGATTTTATGGAAACCCTTATAATGTGGATTACAAGATTATGGAAGAAATTTGTGGTTTTTCAAATAAAAAGTTACTGAAACATAGAAACTTTCATGCTAACAAATGTTGGAAGAAATTAAAGTGGTTGAATGAATTTAATACAAAAAATGCACATAATAATGTTATACTTAATCATGAACATTTGTTACAACATAAATTTATGTGTCAAATTATTTTTGCAAAAACTTCAATTAACAAATGTTCTCAAAAAGATTTATTTGTACTTTGGTGCATGGATCAAAAAAATTAAAATTTGTACATTCTCCCATATTAAAGACAATGAGTTGTTTAAGTGTAGGGACATTTTTGCATTAGCATATTATTTATGTGTGAATTTGGCATTTGTATTGAGTTAGTTTTGATTAGGTTATCTTAGTGTGAACATTTTGTTGCATGATGTGTGAATGTGTGAATATGGCAATGGCATGAATTGAATGGAATTTGCTTACTTTCAAACATGGTCATTTAAATTGTAAAGGCATAGTAACTTATAAATTTTGTGTTTTAAGTATCTTTGGGATGAATATACATTTTATGAAAATTGTTTGGGTGCATTTATAATTACATTCATTTAAATTGGTTAGCATAATTAGTACCATTTCATGAGAATGATTGACTAAAAAGAAATGAGGAATCATTAGATATTCATTTGATAGTTTATTAGCATAAGGTAGCCATAGTAAATCCTTATGAGCCCATTAGGTCTCTGTTTTACAATATTTAGCTAGAAGGTATGTGCACAAGTTTCTCATATATTATTTATATGTATGATGGGACTAAGCTAGCATCATTATATATTGATACTTATTCTTCTTACACTGCATAAGACATCGAGTTTGATGTCATTGGGAAATCCCTTTATTCAACTAATTAGGGGCTATTTTTATTACTCAAACATGGTGTGATTAGTGACATTTTAATCATCACCTAATTAGCAAGGAGATTAAGAGTGTTGGATGACAAGAGAGAGGTAAAGGAAGCTTGCACTCCCTTTCTAATCATCATAGATATTCCATAAGCAGTGAGGATGGTTGAACTTTAGGGCAATGTATAAGGTTAGTACATAATTAACACAACACTATAAGTAATAGAGGACATCTTTATATCAACAAAGTAGACTAAGAATGAGGATTCATTAAGAGAGCTAATATTACCCTATGCTTTTAACAGGTTGCCATATACCAAAATATATACTGAGTAGTATATACATTGGATTGGACATATGTTGGTATGATTGGTGCATTATATAGGCTCATAATAGTACTACCGATACTCCATCCACTATAACCAGTAATGATAGAGTCTAAGTGAAGACAGAGGCTCTAAGAGAGGCTAAAATCGCAATCGTTAAGCTTAAATAGGAAAATAAGAGTCATAAAGAGACTAAGGCTTTGTGAGAGACAAAACTTGCAATTATGGAGATTAAGTCACATCTAGACAATAAGCTAACAAGATTAAGCCACATCTAGACACTAAGTTAATAGATGTAGAGTCATTGTTAAGCGATTTGATCGATATGATATCAATTGATGATTTGGTAAGCTCACAAGAAATAGTCCCTTATGTGCCTCTATTAGATCCACCATCCAAGAATTGACATCTTTATTATTAGTCCTATGTTTCTTTATTAAAAAAATTTATGATACCATGACTATGTAGGAAAAATGTTAGTTGTTAATGAAAATTAAGGGAATTTAACAAGTATTGCAGTTTTCCTCTATTTTATATCAATGAAGTACCAGTTCTTTTATTGAAGTAATTATTTTTATCAATTTTATCATTACAAAGTTAATAGGAAGTAATTCTGAAATATTTTTAACTTTGAAATCATATTATTTGAGTTAACTCACTATAAATTTGATTATTTATGTGAATCAAAATATTTAGGCAATTAGTTATGAGCTCTAATAATTAATTTAATTCTTTTTTTGCTTCAATAATTTTGATAATGGATGCTTAATTTCCATAAGGATATTTTGGTATTTTTCATAATTGAGTTAAATGTGAATTCTTTTTTAGCATTTTCATTATCCCACATTAAAAAAAATAAATTGTGAATAAATGAGCATAAATAAATTCACTCTGTTGGCTTCAACCTAAGTAAAAAGGTTGAAGTTAAAAAGTAGTACTAATAGTGACCTAATTGAGTAACTAGGAGTATTAATAACAAATTGTTTACTCTCATATCAAATGGTTAACTGAGTGTTTAAACAAGCTAAAAATGCTCTTAGTTAATTTAAATTTATTATTTTACTTATCATTCAACAAGGGTTGTGATGTAGAAATTTGAAAACAAATTTCTCATGTATGTTCATCTTATACATTAAGTTGAATTTTAAAGGATTATATAGTATATTAAATTGATTTATTATGATAAAAGTAGTTAAATGTCTAACAGTTCGACGAATATTGCAATCCAATTAGTAGGAGAGAATCTTGGTGAATATATTTGATTTGTTAAATTATTTCTCAAAATTCCCTACTATCTGAGTTGAGTAATGCAATTAATTTTCTTAAAGATAAGAAATGCTTAAATATTTGAGAATTTTTTATGTTATACGATGTTGTTAGACATCTATTATTGTTAGTATTATTTTTATAGCATATTGCTTATGTTTTGAATGCTTTTAAAGGATTTGGTACTTAATTTGAGATATAATTTGTTTTAGGTTATATTTCTACCTTTTTAGGAAAAGGAGTGAATTTAGAGAAGAATTGGATAAATTTGGAGCGAACTTGGAAGACTTGAATAACAACCTAAGAATGCAACACCTACATGCCATAGTGTTAAGGTCATGTTCTAAGGTGGCAAATTTTGCTTCTCCTTCGTAGCCCTACATACCCCTATATTACCCCATAGATTAAGATACATGGTACTTACGTATCCCTATGTAGATTCCGTGTTGGTGGTGTTATTTTTTTAGAAAAGTTATTTAAGTTGCAAAATAACACAACTTGCTAGATAGATTTGCATTGTGTTCATAAAACATATTAAAGATTAGGGATTCGTATTTAAAAAGAAGAAAAAGAAAAATAAGAGAGTTATTTTGTCTATGATATGGTTTAAATTCATTTTGAAAGTGTTGTAAAAGATAGGCAAGATTTTAACAAGGATTTATAAAAGATTCAATATTCAATATTCAAGAATAATGATCTACTTTTCTTGTTTCTTTTTCATTTTTAAAATGTAATTCTTTGTCTAGTTATAAACTAATTGGGATATAAATTTAGGTAGGATGGACCATATGATGTCTTATATTTTTATTGATTCTTTGCTTTCATGAATGTATAGTTTTCTTATGATTTATCCATATGTTTTATAACTAATTGAATTGAAGGAAAGAAAATGGAAGATTTAATTATTCGATTCACATGTTGAGATTTGAGAGAAGAGATCAGTGTTAGATGATAATATAGGTGAAGAAGATTAAGCGTAAGTTATTCAAGAGAAAGCCATAAGATCTTCTTAAGTTAGCGTAAAACCTATCAAGAGAGTTTATAAAATAAATTAATGCATTCTTAAGCTATCTTTATTTAAAAGGATATCAATTGATTAGTGTAAGAATAGGGTTTAAGTGTATCAAGAGAGAACATGATCTAAATTAAAAGTTATTAAGATCTAAGAAACTATAATCATTCATTAAATCAAAGTGAGATTAAATATAGTTAACTCTTAAGGGAGACCTCACCTAATACTCATTATTCACATATTGGTTCTTTTTATCATTTCTTTATTTTGTTGTTTAGATTTATTATTTATTTTATTTTATTATTCAATCAATCATAATAACAACATAGCTTACTAAGTATGTGAGTAGTTAGTAATTAATTGATAATCCTTGTAAGATCGACCTATGCTCGCCTATGCTAGTTAATCTACACTATGCCTTGTGGTTAAAACATAGACTATATCATGACAATTATACCATATTTTTAGCATGAATTTAGAGAGCATTATGCTTATACTCTATTAAACAAGTTTTATCTAATGTAATACTCTTAATATTTCACAAATATACTAATCGTAACTCATAGTAATTGAGGTGTCGATCCCACGAGGAATCAGCTAAAACTAATTAAATCCTAACTGTGTATAAGGTTGTAAAAATGTGAATTGTATGAAAATAAAAAAACCAAAAAATTAAACAATCGAGTATGAATTGAATGAAAATAAAATTCCAAAATCAACACAATTAAATCAAATAGAGCACTAAAACACTTAACAAATTAGATTTCATACTAAAACAATATAGATCAATTATGAGAGTATAGGATTCATTCTATCGTCATTTTGCTACCTTAACCACTTTTGATTCAATAGGTATCGATCCTAGATTTCCAAAGGGTTATCTCTCTTAAGAACTAATCAGTTATCCCCAATTGATAATCCCTAATTGATACTAAAATTCTAAATTTGCAATCTATCAATTAACAAAATTAGCTTAACATTTTTAACTAGTTCTCAAGCAATCTATCAGATAATTGGTCCTCAGACAAGATCTCTCTTTGTAAGACGAGATCTCTCTTTGTATGATTATTGATTTTATATTTATGAGACTTATTAGGTTGTTAAATCTTATTACCCAACCTAATCGTATCACTATTGATTCAATCTCTCGATTTATTATCAAAGTATACACAACCATAAATATTATAACATTTAACATTTCATTAACATCAAAAGCAATCAAGTCACAAAATGATTTAAGACTAAATCCTAAAATGAAATTAGAACATCATCACTATATTGAACATCCTTAATCCTAATTCATACATCATAATGGAAGTAAATAAAAAAGAGAAAGAATAAATGAACTTGATTGGACTTGGTTGGAGTGGTTGGATTGCTATTACTGATATTCCTCTTCTCGTCTCTCCTTCCTGATCTTCCTTTAGGTTCTTTCTCAATTTGGAAAATGGAGACTAGCTCTATTTTAGATATGTTATGTTCGTATATATTTCATGGATCATTTAGGGTAATCTCTAGGTTTTATCCATGTCAATTTCTCCAAAAAGACCCTCTAAATATCAAAATAGAAGGAGATCCCCACGTCTGGTGAGCATCTGTCACAATTGTAACATAATAGAAATTGTCTTTTATCATGATCATGACATGGGTGTCATGATCATGACCTAATCTAAAGCTCTTCTGTCATGACTATGACACTCAAGTCACGATCGTGACCCTAGGGGGTCTTTTATCATAACTGTGACAAATATATCACAATCATGACCCTACTCTTTTTTCCAAACTTGCTTTAACTTCCTTCGATCTTCATTTATTTGAGTTCATACACTAACAAACACATCAAAACACCTTAAGAACACAAGATTAAGGTCCAATATCATGCCCTAAACCACATAACACTTAGAAACATAAACACACAATCACATTAACTTGATTCTAAGCCTAAACATGCAAAAATCGCCTAATCAACACTTAAAAACACACTTAAACATCTATAAAAGTGTAATTTACACCTATCATACTCCTTAACGAATAAAGTGTAAAGTTAGAAAGATTTAAGTTAATTTAGAGCAAATTTGGTATATTTTAAGTAAAATACTACAAAAACAATGTCAACATGATACCCTATTGCTATTCAAGTTCAATCTACCATATTCTATTTTTAGGCAAGTTTTTTGAATGATTAATATAGTAACTCGTGTTTAGACTGGGTTTAATAAGGTGACATTTATTCTATAGGATTCTATGACATCCTACCATGTTCTATGTGCGCTCCCCAATATATGGTTGACACATACCTATGTTTAGACCATCATTGGTAGTTTTTTATTATTTAAAAATGTTTAAGGGATCTTAAGAAACACTTGAGAGTAACATGATTTCAATTTTAGGCCACATTAGGAGAAAATTTTCAAGTTTATTATTTTAAGAGAGAGATGATGAAAAAGGGAGAGGGAGTTTTAGAAGAGTTCTTGGAGATAAGCTTCAAAATGAAAACATGACTTGGAACTCGATTAGAGTAACTTCAATTAAGGAAAGAGCACTTTTGGAGAGGAAAATAAGAAGATTAACTAAGAAACCTCGAGAACGTTCAAGATTTAAGCCATAAGAATTCAAACTTATTTCTTGATTCTTTATTATCCTTTATGAGTTTTCCTTATGTTATTATTAACTAATTGGAATATAAATCTAAATGTGATGGATCTTATGACTTAATGTTTTGAATTGATTCTTTATTGTTGATTCAATGAAAGTTTTAGTTTTGTTGAGAAGTTTTTTATATTATATTGAATTGAAAATTTCTAGTGATTTGCTTCAATTTCGAATTTCATTCATTTAGATTGACAGATTATTTATATGGATAGATCATAATATTAATAATGAGAGTTTTATGGAACTCTAAAGATAGGGCCACTTAAATCTAAGTTAGAGTTAAATCTATCATAAAAATTTGCAAAGTGAGGTAATGCGTATTTAGATGCTTTGATTATAAAGAGAATTCAATTAATCAACTTAAGGATAAGAGCTATATTTTTTCAGATAGATTATATTTATGTAATTGGAATTCCTATAAGTCCAAGAAATTAAGATTAATTATTAAGTCGAGGTAGATTCAAGGTGTACGAAAAGTCATAGGGGAAGTTTACCTAGATCTTACTTGCCTATGATTGCTTTAACATTATTCATTTTTAATTTTATGATTTAATTTATTTTTGTTTATTTTATTTTAATCAATCATTAATTTTATTAGATTAGATAATAAGTAGATAGTTAGTGCTAGTAACTCCAATTCTAGTAGGATGAACACTCAACTCATTTAGATATACTATAAAAAGTGATAGGTGCACTTGTCTAAGTGATTTCTTTAGTTGTGTTCCATGTTTTGTTTGTTATATATTCATATCACACATTAAGCTCTAATGGAGGTTATGCCTAACCTCCTTCCCATTTTTCCATATAAAGATCAACCAATTTAATGTTAGCATCTATAAATTATTCACCTCACCTGATTGTAAGAAGTTCTTTAAAACTTCCTCTATTGCTTTAACTAGGCTTTAAGGAAGGAATAAGTAAGAACTCTATATTAATGGGGTTAGGAATCATAGGAATGAGACAAATAATTTTTTCATTTCTCGAAGTTTTTTAACTTTAAAAAAATTCTTGATTAATCTTAAACACTAGGTTGCCAACCAAATTATAGGATTTTTAAATAAAATGAGCATTTATCCCATTTAGACCTAATGCCTTACTTTCATTCATGTTTAAAAGAGCTTTTTCAATATCTGATCATATAAAAGGCTTAACAATCATCTTTATTTTCTTTTGGGATAATGAGTGATAAATGAAGGACCTAATAACTTACACAAAAAAGAATTATTAGTAAAGTACTTAGTATTCTATAAAATAGTTAAAGGTCATGTTTTTCTTATTTGATTGCTTCCAAATGGTTACACCATTTGTATTTGTCATGGAGCCTATTTTTTAAACATGTTAAAATTGTATTGTGGAAGTATATAGAGTTCATATCACCATCCTTAAATTAATAGATCCTAGATTTCTACTTCAATAGTGTATTATGAGCCTCCAGAGTGTGGATATAATGTGTGAAAGCCATCTTTCTTTCAATTGTAAGGAATAATTTTTAAGGCTAGAATTAAGTTCATTATGAGCCAACTATAGTGCTCCTTATTTTTGAAACTATAGTGTAATATTGCTAAAATATCTATTATTGTGCTTTTTTAGTTCCTCTTGACAACTTGTAGTTTTCTCATACATTTAAAGGTCTCAAACCCTTCAACATTTGTTTATAGGCCTTTAAATACACATCCTCGTAATCTTCCAATGTATTTGGAAAGTTATTAAACCTAGAAGGAAATTTCAAAATACCTTTTACAACTTAAAGATGGATCTTTATATGAAAATGATCAGAACTAAGGGAGTTATAGAAGTGTGTCTTTCTCTTAGGGTAGTTTGACATCAAGTTAGAATTCACTAAAGCTTTGTCAAGATTTTTTCTTATGTTCCAATTGCCATTTTATTAATTAATCTAAGTGAAATGATACCTATCATACCTCAAGTTTAAGATTCCAATGTTGCTCAAACAATCTCTAAAATATTTGGTAAAGTGTTTAAGGCTTAGGTTAGTTCCTTATTACTCCTATGTATAGAGTATGCAATGGAAACATCCTATTATTAACTAAGGATGTAGCGCCCCCTCACTGTAGGGTACATATCGGGACGCCCGAAGGTCGCTCTGACACGTATCCCACGATAAAGGTTCACTACCAGAACATTTTCACTAATATCCACATGGCATCGCAGTAATTAAATCACAATATATCAGAAATCAGTAGATTAAAAATCCAAAATAATAATCATCTGGTACAGTCATCCAATGTTAGAATAGACAAGTCTATCAGTCTCCTAACAAAACC
>JANITW010000008.1:27113196-27125328 GCA_027564335.1 Erythroxylum williamsii
TATTTATTATTAAGATTTTTGAAAGCATGGTTGATGTAAACAGTAAACTAGTAAAGTATACAGTACAACTGTATAATGTATCAATATGGACTATTTTGCAATTTTTAAAAATTTTAGGGACTATTTTATAAATTTAAAAAATTTTCCGAAACAGTACCCGGTATCAACCGATACTGATACAGTTCCGTTCTAGAACTCAATCCGATATCGAATCCGGTATGGTATTCATAACATTGCTTCCAATGCAAAGTGTGTCTCTCCAAGTCTATGGGACCGTCAGGAAAATAAAGACTCTTCAATTTCTTTAAATTTTATATTTGTACAAGTAAATCCCACCATAAAATAAGATTCGTCAATTGGTTTTTTTGTTTTTTAAAGGAGAAGGTTGTTGTCGGTAATAAATGAAATTATTCTAAATAGAATAACTCTTCAGTCAGTCGAGAAATTTATATTAAGTGTTCATGCAATGGCTGACAACTTTATTAAACCAAACATAGTATAGGTGGTTATTGTCCATAAATGAATTTGTCCTAATTACCAGATTTTGGTTGTAATTAGCCTTCAAACCTGGACCCTCTAATTCTATCCCACGTCCAGTAGAGAGGGAGAACTGAGCCCCACCAAAATGGTTTAGAATATAATTTACCAAATTCCAAACACTGTCGTCTTCCCATTTTTAACTCCTCATGGCCTTAACATAGCGAAACAAACTATACATCCATAATTATACCGCAATCTCTGATTCTTTGCATCCACTAGGCACTGGCTCTGCCTCTGCCTCTGCCTCTGACACAAAAATAGTTCCAAAGCTTCTTTCATAATAACTCCTTCAAAATCTCGTTCTTGTACTATGTACATATGTATGAACTTCTAAAATCTTCCTTTCCTTGTCTTTATGCATGTATTACGTTCATATCCTTGAAATTTTAGACGGTGTAACTAGTCAAAGAAAGGATTTTTATGATTTGGGTTCGCCGTGAAAAGTTGGTAGATCTTTATTGTTGACATAAGGTCCTAGGGTTCTTGGAGAGCAAGTGAAATGGGGATGGAT
This sequence comes from Erythroxylum williamsii, assembly GCA_027564335.1. Taxonomy (NCBI): domain Eukaryota; kingdom Viridiplantae; phylum Streptophyta; class Magnoliopsida; order Malpighiales; family Erythroxylaceae; genus Erythroxylum; species Erythroxylum williamsii. The sequence continues at coordinate 27,114,248 of JANITW010000008.1, forward strand.
TATTATGACGTTTTGAATGTGAACAAGAGTGCTTCGGAGGATGATCTGAAGAAGTCTTATAGGAAGTTGGCTATGAAATGGCACCCCGACAAGAATCCCAACAACAAGAAAGAAGCAGAAGCCCAATTCAAGCAGATTTCTGAGGCTTACGAGGCACGGTTCTTTTCCTCTCATTCTGATCTTGGTTTGCTCTCTCATTATTACTTGGTACAAATTGAAGGGTTACCAACGAAACAATTACCTAATGCAATATTGGAAGTGTTGATCTTTGATGTGCGATTTGTTATCTTGGAATTGAATGATGATGCAGCAGGATAAACTCACATCTTCTACAGAAGGCAACGCTATAATAATTCCATGTACTTTTATTCCCCCCTTTTTGCTCGTGTTCCAAAACTATACATTTAAGAATTCCCCTCCATATGAAGCTTTTAACTTTGCAACTACTGGTTAATATACTCGATATGTGAACACAGGCAAGGCAACAATGTTTGGTGAGACACGAGACAGCTTATAGCCCTGACGGGTTTTTCTTTTTTTTTTAATTATTTGCGAATTCAGGTCTTGTGTGACCCACAGAAAAGAGCAGTTTACGACCAGTATGGGGAAGAGGGATTGAAAGACATGCCACCTGCTGGTAGTGGAGGGTCCAGCACTGCTGGGTCAAATGGTTTCAATCCAAGAAATGCTGAGGACATATTTGCAGAGTTCTTTGGGAGCAGTCCCTTTGGTTTCGGATCTTCAGGACCGGGAAGGTCAATGAGGTATCAATCTGATGGGGGAATGTTTGGGGGATTTGGAGGAAGCGAGAATATTTTTCGAACCTATAGCGAGGGGACTGCACTGAGAAAACCTCCAGCAGTTGAGAGCAAATTGCCTTGCAGCCTTGAAGAACTATACGCAGGATCAACAAGGAAAATGAAGATATCTAGAACTGTAATTGATGCTCACGGGTATGTTCATCTATATAAAATAATTTCTGTACCCTAGAACTCTTTGCTCTACTCTACCTGATTCCTTAGTCATATCTACATATCAGAAAGCTGTATATTGGGCTCCCAAGTTTGGGCATTCAAGTCCATGCTTGTAGTGGTTACAAGGACATTGCTTCTGGTATTATTCGATCATGTTATTGCTCATCTGTTACTGAACACAAACTGCTTTGCTCTGTCTATAGTAAACCTACCAAGTCCCTGCTTCTTATAGAGAGTATAATTTAACAGGAGGCAAGTGCAAGAATCTGAGATATTGACCATCGATGTGAAGCCAGGGTGGAAAAGGGGAACAAAGATTACTTTCCCAGACAAAGGAAATGAGCAGCCGAATCAGCTACCAGCAGACCTTGTGTTTGTTATAGATGAGAAAGTACATCAGACATACAAGAGAGATGGGAATGACCTCATTGTGAACCAAAGGGTGTCACTAGCTGAAGCAATAGGAGGGACCACTGTATCTCTGCCGGCGCTTGATGGCCGGGACCTATCAATTCAAGTCCACGATATTGTTAGCCCTGGTTATGAGCTTGTTGTGGCCAAGGAAGGCATGCCCATTGCTAAGGAGCCAGGCAATAGAGGCGATTTGAGGATCAAATTTGAAGTCAAGTTCCCAACAAAATTGTCTCCTGAGCAACGAATGGGTCTGAAGCGTGCTTTAGGTGGTTGAATAATTGATTTAACATTGTATATGTGGTCAATGCTAATGTGTGTGTGTCATTTAACTATGTATATACTCTTCCACAAAACAATTCAAACCAACAGCTCGTTTGTATATTCTGGAAATTCCTGGCCCTGCTTTTTAGAGCAAAATTGTAATGTTGATGACAAGTTTTAAGCGTTAGCTGATACGTGTATTATCGTTTCAATTCCCAAGAGTCTCCAGAGTGCATTACGGAAAGGTTGAGAAACAATAGTGTCACGATATCATATACAAATGAAATATAAAAGAAATCAAATCACTAAAGGGATGAAACGAAGATGAGAAAAAATGTACACCATCCCACTAATCAGTACGACAGCATCAGTAAATCAAGCACTTCTCTGTATGCCTTTCTCCAACTCAAAATTTCTAATTGACTTCACCGTGCCTTCACGAAACCTTTCTTAACTTCTTACATTACAATGTTCTGAATCCCTCTTCCTACGTAAGAGGACTAAAGGGCTGAACTGTTAAGTCACCCGTTCCAGCAAGATGTTTCACAATGCTATTGATCCTTACTGTTTAAAGTTTAAAAGCCCTCGCAGTAAGCCTCAACTTTTTCTTCAAGAATTCAACTAGCTTAAAAGCAACTAAAACGAACTACAAATAATTTTGGCTTACAGCTACCGGACTAGATGAGTCCTCAAAAGTCAAAAAAAACGCGAAAACAAAAGGAACAAAAGGACATAATACACGACTGATTAAAGCCCTCTACTTTTGGCGGGATCTCTGGGCCAACCACTGCCCTGCTGGTGACCGGATGATCCGTATAGTTGACCTCCACTAGTCTGCTGAAAAGGTGGAACCATCCGACTAGCATGTTGCCATGAGGCAACATTTTGTTGATCATGAATCACACTCACTCGAGACATTCCTGAAGTTGGCGTCGGAAGAGGTGGTGTCTGTTGAACCATATGAGCTCGTAAAACAGGCTGCTGCCTACCATGTAGTTGAACACTGACGCCATGGGGTCTTTGTTGGATATGTTCTGGCCTCCATTCTGGCATGTCATCATCATCATCATTCCATGGTTGCATCTCTATCCCAATTCCACTAGTTCCGGATTGTCCGTATCTTTGAACAAGCTCTCTCATTTGATCCACAGGGCGACTTGCATGGCGGGACACTGGGTTGAAAGGTGCCATCCCAGAAACTGGGTTCGGACTATGTGTTGAAAGTGGTGGCCGTGGTGTGCTGGAGTCATTGGAAAAATTGAACTCGGGCAAGTCATCGTCATCCCGAGTGGAAGGAGGACCAAACCCAGGAGGCACATCATCATCTTCGTCAACATCGAACTGGGTCTGGGTCTGGGGCTGGGGCTTAGGTAACGATGAAGGTACATCACGAGGGTACGCATTTTTGGGGGTCATATTCACGTTCACGTTAGACTCCTTTTCTTGATGTCTCCTAGAAGTGAGGTGTTTTTTGGAGTTGTGCTTATTGTGCGATGCAGAATTAGGTGATATAGATCTTTGAGGTTTTCTCCATACAATAACACCAATTAGACCATTATCAATAGCATTAAGTCCGTCAAGTTGGTCTTTAGGTAGGACCTTGCTGAGCATTTCACGTGTCTTTGAATCAGGTGGGCACGTATAAAGTTCCACCCCACGAGCAGGCTCAGCTAAGCCTACTCTCCCATCCAAAACATAGGAATCAACCAACTGCAGAGCACGATTTTCAGTCACCTTAAAATGAGTTAGTTACGATGAATGACCAGCAATTGAACTACTTTATAAAAAAAGGGAGAGAAAGACTTACCTCGCGAACACTTGCTCGCTCATTTTCCTGAGAATCCTCCTTGCAAACAAAGTGCACAACCTGGCAGACAAATAAAAAAAAAAAATCTAATTAAACGTCTTTACAGAGCTCTAACTTGACTAACTGGAAAAAGGAGATTCCTAAAAATACTCGAGGATCTTCTTGGGCATATACAACGCCACAATACTGATAATGATCTAGACATGTTACTGCAATTTTCTTTATAAAAAATTCCATGAAACGGAAGGCCTCCTGGACTGAGGTACCCACTTAGATTTAAAAGTTTGTTAAATCTCGAAATAAGGTTTTACCAACTAATAGGATTCGAGTTCAGCCCCTCGTCTGTTTTAACAATAAAGCTAATCGCAAGTAGAATATGATACAAGTCCCAAAACTTCTGGTTTATGTTAAATCTTGTGTACTTTTTAAATGTTTCATTGCTTTTCCTGGACAATCAAGTTGCCATGCTTGCCAAAGGTCTTGCAATGGTTTTTGTTAGTCCTATTCCAGGTGATAAATAATTCCTAACCCATGAGAATCATTCACTTGCAACTTTTTTGAGGCCATTCATTCGTACAACTTTTATTACTCTAAACGAGAAAACAACACACCGCATCGATAGCAAACTGAGATTAATATAAAGGGGCAGAGGATTATCTCTTCTTAATTCACACAGATAGCTCGACTGAAATTTACTACATAAAGAAACTTGAGATACCATAATAGCACGACTTCTGGACATTGGAAGCTCTTGAAGAAACTTCTCAAATGCATCCAGTCTCACTCTCCCCTTGATCTCAATAAAGTCAGACCAATTTTTAGTAGATGTTTTTTCACCGCTGCACCAACAAAACTCAGATTAAGTGAGAAGTTGCAGACTACACGACATTATATAATTTAGAAAAGGCAAAGAAATATAAAAGAAACTCCAGAATCATGTTCAAATATTAACAGCAGTAAATTTTAAAGCGAGGAAAACTGATGAGTGTTTTGAAATTTACAAAGCTTTGTAAAATGGATACATCGATGCGTATGCAGGTCTTTCACTAGACAGAAAACAAAATACAGAAGTAATCAACAGCAAACTTCTGAAGTATCATTACAGGGCTTGGTGATAAATACCTTCTATAGATGCCAATGACTGAGGCAGTGGCGGAAACGTTCAGCTGAAGTAAGCCTTGCCAAACATGACCATCCTTTGAAAAGCCTACAGAAGGTGTCCCCTCTGATTTTCCAAAGCTCTCAATATGTTCTCTACTAGCATCCACTTTGGGACTCATTACTTCAATACCGTGTTTATCAGTCATGGTGTCAGAATGATCCTCTGGAGACACATCAGATAACTTTGATACTGAATCATCCTTGTCAGATGCAGGTGCAGTTTTCCCAGCGTCACCTGGTAGATGTTCAAATGGTGGCTCGGTATTAAGGGATTCCATGAACTCGTCCAGAGAGACAATTGGAGGAAGAAATTCTGTGTCCTTCAACACATCATCCGCCATGAAACCTTGCATTAAATCAGACCCTTCATTATAAGGAATTGTAATTGTACACGATTCATCGTGGTCTTCAATATTATTCTTGATTCTACCAGTCTTTGTTTTGGGTTTTGGTTGATCAGCTTTTCTAGGATGCTTATCTTTTGCTCTATTGAGTTTTAAAGAGGGAGAAGCTTTTTTGTCTTCCAATTTTGGCGGTGCATCGGTAAGTGAGCTTGTTCCAACAGCAACTTCCACAGAAACACTATCCTGTTCAACTTCGACTTGGAACTCACCCTTGTGTGTTTTCTTTACCAACCGTCGGATGTCAACATCTGAATCAGGTAACACCACCATTTGTGCAAGTTCTTCAGCTTTTGCCATCCGCCACTCAGAAAGCTCCTTGGAAGCAAGCTCCTCTGCACTCATTGAACAAAGCCGTTTAGGGGGGATTTCTCCCGACATAACTTTTTCCCTTAGGTCAGGATTATTTCGATCTTTTAAATTGAAAAGAAGAGACCTTCCCTTCTCTTTGTACTTCTTGTTCACTCCTCCAAATAGTTTAAATAGCTCTTCTTCAATCTTGGATGCCAAAACTTGTGGCGTCGGAACTGTTGATCTTCCATCCCCACCCGCAAGAACCTGTTGATCCGACAACTTCTGTGCACTTTCAGTGTCTTTTTTCCCTGTCAGGTCTGTGTCAGACTCCAACACCCAAGATAGACCATTACCCTGTAAAAGCTCATCTTTTACAAAAAACGTATCACCAAGAGAAACATCCCCATCATGCAAAATAACACTTGATCTTAATTCATCACCATCACTCTTTGAGGTTTGCACTGAAACACCAGTATTGCTGTTGGCAGTTTCATGCAATCTATTTTCATCACTGTTGTAGTTTCTTCCAAATGAATCCTCCGTGGCGTCCATCATTTCCTTGGCTTCATTTTGAAGGTGACCCTCAGCATTTAAAATTTTATCCTTCTCCTGAAAAACCAAGTTAAGGGCAGCAGCTAATGACTCCCTTAACTTGGATCTTACAGCCTCAAGTGACTCATTTTGAGCTTTCGGGGACGGATGAATTTGTCCAGTATGATTTCTCTGTAGAGATGACTGGTGTGGAACATTTTTAATAGGACATGATCGCTTCAATGGTATTTGTGAATGTGGTGAAAGAGAAGTATTGGAAACGGACTGCATCGGTACACCAACTGTGTTAGGCATAGATATCGGCTGCAGCCATGGTCTACTTTCTGCTTGTGCCACTCGTTTGTTAGACACTTCATAGTTTGGTGATGCCAAACTGCCAGATGTTGGCTGAATAGCTGCTTTTCGCTTATTCAATGATGAGGCATGTTGAGATCCTACATTGTTTGACAATGTTTCCCCTGTTTGTTGGTTAGATAAGAAGTATTGCTGTGACATCTGATTGTAGGACTGCAGCTCTGCCTCACCTATGTGCATATCTGACCTAGATAATTTCTGCATAGCATGGCCATGAGACATTGATTCTAAATACTGTACATGGTTGTTTGACAGTGATATCTGCTGTGGTTGAGCACCACTTCGCCCCAGCCCCAATAAATCCATTTGCATATTTGGCAAAGACATATGCTGCATTGCAGAATTACTAGTAGCTGGTCCCATCAATCCCACTTGCATTGGTGAGTCCAACTTATCTGAGATTTGTTCCAGTTGATCTATCTGGATGCTTTGCGCAGGTAACTGCTCTGAGACAAGATTGGTTGCCATACTGAAATTTCTGAAGAAATAACAAGCAACCAAAACTGCAAAACAATAATTCCTACAAAAAATAAGGATCTTGTGCTAATACGACGAAAAACACATCACACACAAAAGAAAGATGTGAAAGCAATCACAGCTGGATGATCATTTTTTATTCCATCTGCTAAATAACTCACTTCAAGCTTAATGCACAAAGGAAATTATTCCCTAACAGCGGATATCATTTCTTCATATATCAATATTTCCAGTACCTCATCCGTATCCAAACAAAGGTACAATGAACAATAATCATATCATACTATGTTGGCCGACTTCAAATTTCCCAATGATAAACTTTGCCTAATGACTCAGGAAAATAAATGTCTAAAGGAGTATGGACTATATGCATCAGTGAGATGCTGCATATATCACCATGTGTATTTTATTTCTAAATGTAAATTTTTATAAACAATTATTTGTTGATAAAACATTTCCCTACCATAAATCACATTTTGCATGTATGTCCTCACATAAAAAATGAAGTCATCCAAAACATTGAATTACCAGGTAATTAGCTCATATCTTGTTTACATCCAAACAAAATCCAGCTCGTACTACTGAAAGGTAATTACCTTAAACACATTTGAGTAGTTCCTATCTTTTGTTACAATCCCAAAATTAATTCAGTCTATGCTACGATTCTCTTAGGAAGAATCTATAATCAATATTCCACATCAAATGCCCACAAAAGTAACTTTGCTAAAAAAATAATTTCCACTTAAGAAAGAGACAGAGTCCACTAGCAACTGAAACGCCTGTAAAACATAAATTCCACTTAAGAGAGAGAGAGAGTCCACTAGCAACTGAAACGCCTGTATCTTTAGTTTGTCGTGTTAGAATCAACTTTCAATGTACAATCGTTCCTCAAACTTGGTATAGTGTTATCTCGGTCTCATCCCATTTCATGCACAAAGAACATTGAAGTTCTGATAAATGATTTTGTAATTTAGAGCAATTTTTCTGACCAAATTTCTTCACTTTCAAGTGTTTATTGCAATAATAACAATTGATACAGTAGCTAAAGATTTAAACTGGATCAATGTTTTTATCATAAGGACAAACAAAAATGCTTGGCTCAAGATTTTTAAATGACTCGATATTCAATGATGAAATGGAAAGCACTGAATGTCAAAACACATCTGAAAGGATCTTTTATATACTTACATTGCTGGAATTTTAACTTAAAAAAGGTATAGTTTAGCATGAGAACACACACAAACTTAGACAACAAGGAAGAAACTTTAAATGCAGATTAAGAAAAGGTAATCTTTCTTAGAGATGGTCCATCTAGGCAGGGATGAGAGCAGTTTCTCAAACTACCAATCTTTGCATTTTTTTCATAAACTCAGTCTCCAGCGATAGATGGTCATAAACTGAAAAATATTTCAAAAAATTCCAAGTCCTGGATAGAATTTTAGAATACTTTCTGATCTTTGGATTTTTTATTCATTCAACAATTTTATTTTCCGAGTCAAATCCAAGAGAAAAAGGAAGAGGAACTATAAGTGGAGCAATTAGACATAAATTGATACCAACCCCTCAAAATTTGGTAAATTCAACCACTTATGAATCTTTTTTCAGATTACACCCATCATTTACCAATTTATAATACAAATCAAATCGATTTGATTTTTTTTCCTCTATTTATTTAGAAACTATTTATTTAGAAATAAGTAAATGACTAAAATACAAAGGCGTGGACATACACCTTATAAAGTAGCCATAATCACCGCTGATCAAATAAACTAAAGACAACCTTTAAAAGTTAATTTAGCAGAAAGTTGTAACATGTGCCTATCAAAAATACAAGTGTGAGACAACTGTAACCATATATGGATAGGATTCCAGCTGTAACCTATCAAAAACCAAATTTATTCGCCTTTTCCAGCTGAAACCACAAAATAAGTAAAAGTGTAGAAAATTCAACCTAGCATGAACGAACCAAGAACAGATAGGAAAGAGGGATTGCTGAGAATACAATAATAAGTCAAGTAAACAATTCATAAAAAGTCAAGAAAATAAGAAATGAGTGGACTTTATTCTCATTTCAATAGTATGATTACTCGCAGGATAAATATGGTTTATCTACTTCGAAAAGGATCATGATCGTGATTTTCATCACTGGTAAGAACGAAAAGAAAACTAAAATACCGTAAGAGGAACGAGAAAAACTTCTCACATGACTTTCCAATTAAAAACTAAATTTAATAATGCAAAATCCCTAAGCTTATCCCGTCCGATCAATAGCAACAAATAATACAGCTGGACAGGTTTCACATAAAATGAAACTCAACAATCAGATAATCAACGAGAATCAGTTATATAAAATTCAGTTGAACAATCTTAAAGCATAATATGCTAATAGAAACAAATTAAAAAATTAGAAACCCATCTCTGATCTCCAAATAGCAATCACCACACCAATTAACAGAACTCGCATGCTTCAGAACACAGAAATTGCGAATTCATACGTAGAAGAAAAAAACCCATAATGTACGGGAGTACCTGATGCCGTGTCGGAGAGTCGGCGAGGAGAAAGAAGTGAATGAGGAGGTAGAGAGACAAGGGAAGGAGAAGATAAGAGAGAAATTAGGGTTGCACGTACTCTATGGAAGTGTTGTACAGTGAAAGAAAAAAAGAAAAAGAAAGCGCACACACTAACAAGCCCTAGAAACCCAATCCCTCAGGATAACAATTGAGGCGGTAGATAAATAAATAGACTAATAACGTGGGCCACCACGCTGGTGCCGAGGTGAGGTTGTGTCAACGCGACGCCGTGTTTTGCTGCTTTTCTAGAAAGTCCTCGGTATACGTGGATTTTCATTATCAAAATAAAAAGAAAATTCTTTCATGGTGCATTTTGCTTTATGCTCCTTATTTCTGCTCAACAAAAGCAGGCATTCGAAATACTTTTTTTATTTATCATATCTTCTTGTAGTTGTTTTCCATTAAGTGTAGGACAATATATACTATACCCTAAAAATTAAAAAAAAAATTAAATTAATTGAGAATAAGTTAAAATTAAAGAAAGAAAATACTTAACTAGAGAAATTACATCTTTTGCTCTATTATTATTTTTAATGATTATGATATATTTTTTCACATTTAATTTTTTTATTTTGATTTGTCTATTTTTTTATTTTATAATATATTTTCTGGTAAATTGTCTTCCCTTCTTCTTTAAATGTCGGTTTAGGTTGTAATCTATTTTTTTAATATGTTTATATATATCGTAATCTTTTATTTTAAAAAATCGTAATATTAATATTCTCTCAATTCTTATAAACAATTTAACTCATTTAATTCATCTAAATTTTGTTAATCTATTCCTTTGTCTCTTTTTTCCCTCAAATTTCACCTTAATCTTAAAATTTTCTTTTGTTTCTCTTTACCTACTAATACTAGTTCCATCTTTTTAAACTTCAACCTAGTAATAATTCTTCTTTTTTGCTCAAGAAATCGTAATATCGCCTTTCTTTACCTACTAATACTAGTTCCATTGTTTGTCTAAGCTAACCCTGTCTTATTCTGTCTAAGAAGGAAACGGCGACGTTTTCATTACAAAATTTGGAAACCTTTCTTAAACAAACCCACAGGCGCCGTTTCCTTGCAAGTCGGCTTTGGATTACTGCCAGCCAAACTTTAGTTTTTAACATAATACCAGTAATATGATTATGAATTTGAAAATATTGTATGGATTATTATTTTTATGGTAATTATTATTAATATTATTATTCGCCTTTGGTATGATAATAATACTATTTATTATTATTATTATTATTATTATTATTATTATTATTATTATGTAATAAAAATAACTTAATAGTATTATTAAATTTATTGTAGAGTAATTTATTATAAAAATAATAATTTATTTTTATTTGTATTTTATTTATTATTATTCAAATTTATTATTACAATATATTCAAATTTATTATTATTATTATTATTATGGTTATTATTATATAATTTATTATTAATATTATTATTCGCCCTTGGTATGATAATTATACTATTTATTATTATTATTATTATTTAATAAAAATAACTTAATATTATTATTAAATTTATTGTAGAGTAATTTATTATTATTATCATAATTTATTATTATGATATTTGTATTTATTATTATTCAAGTTTATTATTACAATATATTCAAATTTATTATTATTATTATTATGGTTATTATTATATAATTTGTATTTATTATTATTCAAATATATTATTATTATTATTATATAATTTGTATTTATTATAATACAAATTTATTATTACAATTTATTCAAATTTATTATTGTTATTAATATTATTATTATTATTATTTTATTTTTATTTTTATTATTTAATTTGTATTTATTATTA
>JANITW010000008.1:27134321-27146630 GCA_027564335.1 Erythroxylum williamsii
GATAAATGGTTTGCTACTAGGTTTTTAATCCCTTTAACTCTTCCAAATTTGGATTTTCAAAGAGATATAAATGGTTTTCTACTAGGTTTTTAATCCCTTTATTATCTTTAATCGCTAAATCAAATTCTTGCAACTACGAAATCCATCTAATTAAATGAGCTTTAGCATCTGATTTATTAAGCAAGTATTTTATTTCAGAATAGTCATTATAAACAACTACTTTAGATAAAACTAGATAAGATCTAAATTTATAAAATGTAAAAACCATTACTAGTAACTCCTTTTTTGGTTGTAGTGTAAATCTATTGAGCATCCGTCAAGGTCTTGCTAGTGTAGTAAATTGGTTGAAAGTGTTTGTCCTCCCACTATCCAAGTATCACACCTACTGCAAAATCACTTGCATTATACATTAGTTCAAAGGGTAAATTCCAATATGGTGCAACCGTAATTAGGACCTTAATCAACTTTTCTCTCATAATGTTGTAATCATCTAAACATTCTTTACTAAAAGGTATGTCCTTCTCTACTTACTTGGTTAAAGGCCTAGTAATTTTAGAAAAGTCTTTAATAAATCTTCTGTAGAAGCACACATGACCTAAGAAACTTCTTATAGCCTTAAACCAAAATGGGGGTGGTAGTTTCTCTATAACGTCTATTTTGACCTTATCTACCTCAATCCCCTTATAAGAAATTTTATGTCCTAGAACTATACCTTCTTGTACCATAAATTGAAATTTTTCCTAATTCAATACCAAATTCATCTTCTCACATATTTTTAATATGTTTTCTAAATTATGGAAGCATAAATTGAATGAATCATTAAAAATAGAAAAATCATCCATAAATACCTCTATTTTGTCCTCAATTAGATTATCAAAGATGGCCATCATGCACTTCTAAAATGTAATAGGTTCATTACACAACCCAAAAGGCATCATTTTGTAAGTGAATGTACCATAGGGACACGTCAATGCTATTTTTTTCTTGATCTTTCAGAGCAATGGGGATTTTAAGGTAGCCTGAAAGTCCATCCAAGAAGTAGTAATACATATATCTTGCTAGTCGTTCCAACATCTGCTCTATAAAGGGTAAAGGGAAATGATCCTTTCTAGTTGCGTCATTCAAAATCCTGTAGTCGATGTATACTCTCGATCCAATGAAGATTCTCATAGAAATCAACTCATTCTTCTCATTAAAGATTACCATCATTCCTTATTTCTTTGTCACAGTCGGCACAGGACTTACCAAGGACTATTAGAAATAGGGTCAATCACTCCAACATCTAGGAGTTTAATTGCCTCAAATTTACTACTTACTTCATGTTCGGATTTAGCCTTCTCTGAGGTTGTACTGTAGGTTTAAACCCCCCTCTATTAAAATTTCGTGTGTAAAAAAAGATTTGATCCCAATAATCTGAGAGATCTTCCATGCAGTGACCATTTTATATTCCTTAAGCATATTCAATAGCTTCTTTTTTTGATCAACTTCTAGATTGATATGATATGCATATTATAGATGATCAGGTAGTGTCTTCAACTCCAACTTTGGTGGTTCTTTAATAGAGGGATTTAACCTTGTCTTTATATTTCTATTGATTTCTCACTCTCTTTTGTTCTCATAAAAAGCTGATTAGCCTCATTGTCGTCCTCATCTTGAGTCAAAGACAAATCTTACACATCTCAAATTCTTGTATAATGTCTGAAGTTATAGAGTCATTAGTATTAATAAAATAACAAGAATCATCACACTCAAGGGCATGTTTCCTAGCATCAGAGATCTTAAAAGTGACCTTTACTTCTCCCACCCTAAGACCTAGTTTATCATCACGAACATCAATAATGACTCTAGCTATAGTTAGGAAGGGACGTCCTAACATCAAAGTCACTTCTATATCTTCGTCCATATCCAATATAATGAATTCAATATGGAAGATGAACCTAGCAATCTTTACCAATACATCCTCAATGATACCCTTAAGATATTTAATAAATCTATCAACCAATTGAATGCTCATCATAGTAGGTTTGGGTTCCCCTAATCCTAGTTTCATAAATAATTTATATAGCACTAAGTTAATGCTAACCCCCAAATTAGCTAAAGGTTTATTTACTGAAAATTACCAATAACACAAGGGATAGTAAAACTCCCTAAATCTTTAAGCCTCTCCTATAACTTCTTTTGAAGGATCATTAAACATTCCTCGCTTAGTCGCACTATAGCCAATTCCTACAAATTCTTCTTGTTAGATAGTAGCTCCTTTAAAAATTTTGTGTCCTTGGACATTTGTGTGAGAGCTTTAATACTGGTAAGTTAATATAAAGTTATTAAAATGGCTTAATAAATTTGCCAAATTGCTTATCCATGTGATCATTCTTCAACTTTGTCAGATATGGTATGGTGGGTTAGAATTCTTTAACTTTTGCAGGATGCTCTATAGCTTCAGTCTTCTCTTGACTCTTCTTGTGATCCTACTCTTTACTTCAGGTTCTGTTGCCTGCTTGTAATTCCTTGCCATTTCTAAATGTGACTGCCTTCACATGCTCATTAGGATTTGGTTTAGTGGTACTTAGTGGATTCCCTTTTTGCCTTTTAGTTAATATTGTTGTCATTTGGTTGAGTTGAACCTCTAAGTTATATATGGAAGTTTGTTGCATCTCATGTTTCTCCCTTGATTTTTAAATGAATTCCATCATCATCTCATTCATACTAAGCTTCTTGGTCTGTGATGCTTGCTGCTAGAATCTAAATGGAGGGTTATTTCTTAGTTTCCCCTAATTTCCTCATTAAAAGTTGGGGTGATTCTTCCAACTAGTATTTTAGGTGTTACTATATGAGTTATTTTGGGGTTTAGGATCATTTCACAAATAATCCACATGTTTAGTCTGAAATGATTGACATCTTGTCCTTGATGCTCTAGCTCACACATCTTGCACTGCATCATTGTACCTTATGGAGCAATTGCAAGCATGTTTATCTTCTTACTTAAGGCCTTCACTTGGCTTGCCAACTGTGCCACTACGTCTACTTCGTACACTCTTACTAGCCCACTAGTTCGCATGATAGATTAGCACCACTTATAGTTGTTCATGGCCATATCCTCTATTAATCTTGTGTTGCATTTAGTGTCTTATTGTTAAGCATCCCTCCAATTGCCACATCTATAGATTGCCTTATGCTTTGACTCAGCCCATCATAGAATGTCTGGATCTACATCCACAGTTGTAGCCTATAATGTGGGCATCATTTGAGTATCTCCTTGAATCTCTCTCATTTATGGTATAAAGATTAACCTTCAGCTTAGGAGTATAAGGAGGTGTCAGTCCTCAGTTTCATAGTCTTTGCTAGTGGGTTCTTTTCCACTTGTTCCTAGGTAGTCAACGAAGAGCATGGCATAAAGTTTAACTATGTATTGACCTTCTCTCTTTAGGAGAATGGGAATAGATGTAGTCTGATGGCATTGTCATTAGCTCTATTAATCTTGAAAGTATTGCAAATCTCCAAAAAGTTAAACATACACACGTTAGGATCCTCGTCTCTAAGTCCATCAAATTGAACTGACTCCTACACAATTTGGATGATGCTCAACTGTATCTTGAAGTTGTTAGCTTACATAGTCAATCTCATGATGTTGAACTCTAGACCAATTAAGTCTGGTCTAGCATAATTGAACATGGTTCTCAGTTGGTCATCTGTGTTATGCGATTCTTCTATATCTACCTAACTTCCTAAGTCCTCTATTCGATGATCTAACTCAAACTTCGATAGTTATGTTCTTCGAAAATTATTACATGCGATGTTTTCAATCTCTTGATCTGTGTTAAGTTTTCAAAAGTGCTCTAGGTTATAAACTTACCAGGAGTCCATATCTGCGAAAAGGAATAACACTAAATAAATTTAACAAATAAAATAATATAAAATAAAAACAATAATAAAAGAGAATAAAATAAAATACAAATGACTAGAGTAATAAAATTAAGGTTTTCCTAATATCACTATCCCAAAAATGGCACCAAAAACTTGATTGAATAATTTTAGTTTGTCAATATTTATATTAACTACAAGTGCATAACGTAGCTATAGCAAGCATAGACAAGTACGGGTCGATCCCACGAAAACAGTGATTACTATTAATTACCTTTCTTCTATTATCTAGACTACAAATTGAAGGTTCCTTTTCAATTAAAATTAAAATTAAATAAATAAAATGAAATAGGAAACAATAATGAACACAGAAACAAAGGAAAATGCTTAGAAAACTCAAATATCAAAGATTAGTATTTAGGTAATGAATCCCCTTAAAACCATTAAATAGTACTAAAATCTTTCTAGTTAAAGTTCATATTATTGCATTATCGATTTATGAATTTCGCTATTAGGTTTGAACCTAATCTAGAGGATTTAAGTTGACCTGACTCTAGGTTTACAATCAAGTCCTTTCAATTATGGTAGATCTATTCACATAAAGGATTTCCTATGTTATGAAATCAGATTATGGATTTATATTCCTAATCTATTGGAACATATATAAAACACATAATTGAATCAAACAGATCAATAAAAAATTACATTAAATAAAAAAATCAAGATATATTGTTATCTCATCATACCTAGACACTAAATACGTTTAGTTATAGATAATAGAAAACAAAATCAAAGATAAAAGGAATAAAAATGAATAAAAAAAATTAATATTCTAATTCTAATTGAATATTCCTACAAGTCTAAGGTTTGATGTTATAATTAATTGGATCTTTTATGATTTATTTATGTTCTCTATGTTCCTTAATCAATATCATCCCTTATATAAGCCTTTTATGTTTGAAATCAACTCCAAAAGTCTCATTTTCTAATTTCCCTATGCTCACGTCTTTTTATAGTAAATTTTAGGGTTTCTGGGAGATACACGATTTGATACACAGGTATATGCTAGACCATGTATGTTCCAAAATCTTCAGAATTCATGATTTTGCACAAGTTGTAAGACTTACACAGGCATATACGCAGCCGTGTATCTCTAATTTGCTTCAAAACTTCATTTTATGTCGTGTTTTTATACAAATTCTTCTCTTTTTGGTCTATGAAAGCTATTATTACCTATAAATGCACTTGAAGTGCATTAAGTACCAAATATACAATAAATTTACAAAATATCAAGCAAAATACATCAAATATAGGTATATAAATATAGTCAAATATGCATCTATCAAAAAGTAGAGGACATAGCAATGCAATATGAACCTACATAAGGCTGGTTTCAAAAGGAAATTGCAATTACAAAAATTATGGAGTCAAAAATAAGTCTTCTATGACAAGATGATTTTAAGAAATTACTTTGTTGTAGAATATAAAGTTTTTTAATTCACGACTAAAATTTTATCTACGTAAATTACATTCTCATTAGGTTGGATCTTTTATTGTGATTAATTTTCTTTCCTTGTGGTGTAGTGAAAATACAAACTTGAAGACAAATAAGATGTTTAAGGTAAATAGTCACTACCATAGGCATTATTATGAAGGATTACGAGTATATGACATTGAGAAAGTTGAGTTACTACAACCAATTTATAGGGAGTAAAATGACTATTTCATTAATTTAAGCTAACGATATAAAAAAATATTCAACTTTCTACCCCAATTTCTCCCTAATTTTTATCCTTTTTATTCGTGAAGGCTAATAAGACCTAAAAATACAATAAAAATAAAATAAGTATCATAAACAATAAGAAACACTCAAATAAACAAGCAAAATGCACTAAATATGGGATTATCAAACTCCCCCACACTTAATGATTTACATGTCCTCAAACAAATCAATTTCATTACCTTCTACTTAATAAAAAACTACTCTGAAAAAGCATGAAACAAAAAGTAAATCCATCAAGATTCTCCATTATTCACTCAATTACAAAATTGATTGAAATGTTAAGCATTTAGTTACTTGCATTGAATTATAAATCAATCCAATTCAATTTATAATTCTTCAAATTTCAACTCAATTCTCACCATTCCACTTAATATATAAAAGTAACATACATAAGAAAGATGCTAAAACCTTTAAACAATTTCATACCCTTTATTAAAAACAAAACAATAAATTTAAACATTTTAAGAGCATTTAAAAGCTTGTTTGAAAAGTCATCTAGCTTTTTAATGTGAGAGTAAACATCTTACTACAAATATTCCTGATTACTCAACTATATGTCAAATGGCTACTAACGTTGAACTTTTATGGTACAAAGCTAGCAAAGTGAAATTCTATATGTCCATTTATTCACATATTATTATTTTTTCTTTCTTTTTTTATATACAAG
Source organism: Erythroxylum williamsii (assembly GCA_027564335.1). NCBI lineage: Eukaryota > Viridiplantae > Streptophyta > Magnoliopsida > Malpighiales > Erythroxylaceae > Erythroxylum > Erythroxylum williamsii. The sequence goes on from JANITW010000008.1 coordinate 27,140,633, forward strand.
GTAATAAAAATGCTTGAAAAGAATTCACATTTAACTCAACGCATGTACAAATTATACATAAAGTATCATAATACAAATCAAGTATCCATTATCAAAATAAATTAACTAAATTGAAATCAACTTAATCATCAAAACTCATAACCATTTTCCTAAACAAATCAAATCACAGTCCTAACTAAAATTATAATGAATCATCTTAATCAGCGCTCTCTTAAAAAAATTTTGAATTATTATTTATTAAGCTAATTATAACAAAATTGACAAGCTTGACTACTAAATCTTTCCCTCATACTTAAGTTGAACATTGTTCGCAATGTACAAAACATATAAAAACAATGAAAAATATCAATAATGGAGGGGTGCAGATAATTGGTACTCTCCTCATAAAAAATATTTCCAGTCTTGTCCAACATCATCAATATCCATCCATTACTGAAAAAACTTTTCTACTCTAAAACAAGGATTGCTATTGTATTCATAACTTGTGGAACTCCATCAAAACTCAAGAAACAAAATTAGGACCATCAAGTTAAAACTATGAAAATAACTAAACTAATAATGAGAATCCTATAAGCTTTTGAGTCAAAAGAAAAACATAATTATTACGTTACCTCCCAACCAACACTTATTTAAGAGTCTTGTAGCTAGAATTCTCAGCAAGCCCCTTTTTAAACTGGATCTATAATTAACAACTTACTTTCACCCATTTTCTAGCATAAAAGTTCAGTAACCTGCAAATAGACCACATCTTATAAGATAATAAGGACATAAGGTATCAAATTAATAAGACCATTTAATTTCATTCATGTCCTTTTTAGTAATAAATTGTCAGTATAAAAAGGAATAACAAAACCCCATGGATCTTTAATTAACTTTGATGGTTTGTTTTGTAGGGAGTAGGAGCCCTTTATACTTAAGATGACTATTGATAATTCCTTGATAGTCTCGTTAGTTGGCTTCTCCTCTTCATCTTCCTGTTTCTTTTCTTCCTTCTATTTTCCTTTGTGTCTTTGAACAAAAGCTTCCTCCTTTTCTTCAACCTCTATCTTCTCTATTGATTCTTCTTACTTCTCTTAATGAAACATAGCTTCTGTTATGTATTCAATCTCTGGCTCTTCTCCACTCTAGAAATTAATGCACTAACATGATCCCTCAAGTTTAGCTTAGTATATTTAGATAAAGAAATGAACTCTTAGAGTCTATAGAGGGCAACCTCTTATAAAGCAATGCCTTTTATGAGGACATCTTTAATACATTCCTCTTCTTTTGTTGCTATTATTCTAAATATTCAAATGAAGCATGATCATTCCATGCATATTTGTAATAATTGTTCCACTATGGATTATAAGTTTTCTTATATACGATGTCTTGAGGCTGGTTCTTTATATAATTCAGATGCTCCCATATATATTTAATGTCTAACATTCATGATTAAGGTTATCACCCTCACAAATGTCACAAAAGTTATAACTAAAAAGAAATAAATAAATATAAAGGAAAAGAAATAAAAACTAGCTAAAAAGAAAAGAAGACTAGATAAATAAAAATAAGATTTTTCTAATATTCTAATCCCCAGCAATGATGCCAAAAACTTAATGTATAATTTTATGTTCCACATTACAAGTACACGGTGTAGTTGCAGTTAGTACTGGCAAGTACGTGTAGATCCTACGATGAATAGAATTACTAATATTTGCCATCTTTTTATTATTTAGTCTAACAAATTATGGTGTTTAAGATAAATAAAATGCAAAATTAAAAAACCAAACTAAAATGGATCAACACAATCAACTTACTAAAACAAAGATTAAACTAAGATACAATCAAGGAAAATAACGGTATCTTAAGATACAATCAAGGAAAATAGCGGTACCTTAACTTTGAATCCCTCTAATAATTCTTATCCAATCATGATTTCACTAGTCAACTTAATCAATAGTTTGTTGGACCATGAAAATTCCTATCAGATGTTAATTTCTTACTCAAGACTATGAACACCTAATCCTTAGTTGATTAACTGAAATTATCATAAATTTCACTATTAAGTTTGAACCTTATTTATAGGATTTATATCAATATATCTCTAGGTTTATATGCATCTCTTTTTAGTTATGGAAGATTTTTTCATACAAAAGGATTTCTTAATCTCAATAGTGCGAAATTATACATGAAATATTACACTAGCAATATTAATTCAATAATAATTAAGAACACATAATTGAATCTCAATGAAACTAAAGAAAGAATTAAGTTAAAATAAAATCACTACAAATTTTATCTTAATGTTCATCTAATCCAAGTACCAACAAAAGTTTATCTCATAATCATATCATCAAGACTACAGGAAAAACATAAAACTAAAGGAACTATGATGAAATCCCTTTTAATCTTTATGAAATCTAGTTTAGATTGATGAAAATCCTCCCAATATATGTTTCCTTGTTATTCATTGTCTCTATCACTCTAGGCTATCAATTTGTGTTTTCCTAAGCCTCATACAAACCCCTTTTTACTTTCCTCATTTCTCTACATTTTAACTATTTATAGCTCAAATTTAGGATTTCTAGAGTAGATAAGGCCACTAATATGACCTTATGCATGATTGTGTCCCTCAATAAAAATTACAAACATGGTCCTGTAGAGATACATAGACAGCCACACAATCATGTAAACTTATATTGGCACCCACATGATCGTTTGGACTTAAGCAAGCAATTGCTAAAATAAATTTAATTTTTTCATTTTTGTTCCAAATTTTCCCTAATTCTTCTCTTTTTTATCCGTGAAGGCTAATAAGACCTGAAAACACAATAGAAACAAAATAAGTACCATAATCAATAAGAAACTGTCAAATAAACAATTAAAGTGCATTAAATATTGATTAGAAATATAGTCTGTTTAGCATTTATCAGACATCAACCCTATTACAAATTAGAAATAAAGACACCGTGATTCATAGTGCATATAATCTAAGTAGTGGAGATTTGTTCTACTAATAAGCATATGATAATGCATTTGTATAAGAAGAATCTGAGTGAAATGCTTAACCATAAAACATTTTGACTAGAGTGAAACCTCTAAGAAAAGTTTGGCAAATTTTTTGTGCTCACTTTTGAATTAAATTGTTATGTTAAATTCTTTTCATAATTTCATGTGAACCTCAACCATAAGGTATCATGTTGCTTGTCTTAATTGAATTTATATATCTTATAGTGTATATACTTTTTTGATATCACGATAAATGAATTAAAGGTGACATTTTGTATTATTGTTTAACCTAGAGAATATATTTGCACAAGGATAAGTAAAAGCTAAGCGTGGAAGAATTTGATAGGAATGGAATATGACATTTTTCCTCTTTATATTTAGTTATTTATAACTATTTTATGCCTAAACATAGTCATTATGTTTATATTTTAGTTGAGGATGTAATTGGAGGTGTTAAGTGTAAAATAAAGTTATTTGAATAGTTCTTGAAAGTTTCAACACTTTAGAAAAAAAGGCCATAATATTTAGGATAAGAAATGCCAAGAATTGAAGAGAATTGGAAGAAAATTTTGAAGAAAATCAGAAGTCTTCGTTGAATATGGTTTTCCTGTACCTGTGTGCTAGCCTATATATAATATAGATCAAGTGCAAGAAGCAACACAACCTAAGCTGTTAAAGACTGTAATGTTGAAGAATTTTAGTAAAGCAACATAACCTAAACCACCACCGTACTAACACTACAAGAAATCACCTATTTACCAACGGAATATTCCGTCTGTAAGCTAGGATTTTCCGTCAGTAAACCTAATTACTGATGGAAATTGGTGGTGGACAAAATTATCGCTAAAAGGACAGTAGTTAAAAATATCGACGGAAAATTACCGTCAGTATTTTACCAACGGTTATTAGCAACGACAAGTTTTCGTCGGTAAATTTTAACGATGGAATAAATTAGGTTAATTTCTATCGGTAAATTTTAAAGATGGAATAAATTAGGTTAATTTCTATCGGTAAATTTAGCAACGAAAAATGGACCACTGGTAAACAGAAGGTAATGACCTAAAAAGAAATCTTATTTACTGACGGTGCTGCTTACCGTCGGTAAATAACTATAAATTGCCGACGGAAACTGTGCCCGTCGGTAATATCTGGTTAGAGATTTTTTTATTAAATTCTAATTTTATGTTGTTGTTATAAATGCATAATGTTAAGAGTTACTAATTATTTGTTCATAATAAATTAATTTGTATATATATAATTTAATTAATCAGAAAATTAGTTGATAATATAACGTATCAATTTTTTTAATTGATAATAAAAACATTACAATGTGCATAACTTATGTTTTTAATTGAAAGCAAATGGCAAGGACAAGCTAATGTCGTGGTGATCGTGTGTGCTCTGAACTGTTAAGCCTCCCTTTTAACTGTTCCATCTCCTGTCTAAGTTGAGCCATCTGCTCCATTTGCTCTCTCATCTTAGTCATCTGCTCCATTTGCTCTCTCATCTTAGTCATCTGCTCCATCTCTGCTCTCATCTTAGCAAGCCGCTCCATCTCCTCTCTTATCTTAGCTGACTGCTCCATCTGCTCTCGCATTTTGGCCATCTGTTCCATCTGCTCTCACATTTTGGCCATCTACTCCATCGCCTCTCTGATCTTTGACACCTGCTCTATCTCCTCTCTCATCTTTGCCACGTCCCTCATCTCCTCTCTCATCTTTGCCACGTCCCTCATCTCCTCTCTCATCTTAGCTATCTGCTCCATGTGCTCCATCCGTTGATTAACGTTAGCCTTTGTCAAATACCCTATCTGCTCCCTCAATGTGTCCACTGTGGCCCGAAGCTCGTTACTTCATTGCTTTGAGTTGGCCTAGCAGATGCTGCTTTACTGGACAGGGAAGAGCACAAATAACATGTGTTCGTATATGAACCGAGGCCGAATATTCTTCCACGACGGTCCCTACCACCCACAACATCAAGATACGTCTGAGTCTCATCTACAGGTTGTTCCTCCTTAGACTATCGCTGGATATTTTGTTGCATTTGGTCCGATTAGGAAGCAATGTTTACATTAATAAGGTATTATTGTTAAGAAATTATAAAAATGTATTAATTTCACTTACGTTCAGCTCTCTACATCGGGTGTTGATGAATGTCACACCATCATGTTTCTTCGTGTGGGCGTGCAAAAACAGCTGGATAGGTGTAAGCTTAATGCCCAATGACTTTTCCTACATGTATAACTTAAATTGTCAGATGTGAACTAGTATTTATAAAAATTTCGACAGAGTTTCCTCTATATTTATGATATTTGCCCCCTGTTCAACAAAAAAAATAACTTAACACAGCCATATATGGCACCAGACATTTATATCATAATCATTATGTACAATAAAGCAAAGCAAAATATATACAAAATAGGTGTGAAGTTTAGATACTTACTAGTCTATGTGTATGCTCGTAGTGGGTAATTGATCCTCCCGTATGTACTGGAAGACTGTCACCCCCCAAGCCTCCACGTCTGTTGGCGGAGTTACGCTCTGAGATGGACATTGCCGCAGGTGATGTCCAATACTCGGTCCAACGTCTCCAAATTTCCTCCGAAATATAACGCGGTTGTGCACCAGCCTTTCGTATCGCATTAATTAAGTCGCGATAATGTGTTCGAGCTTTCTTTTCCCAGACTTTATACATGCTGGCGTCGAAACAAGAATTCCAGTAAAATTCTTTTTGAAATAAGAAGGGAAAAATTATATAATGTTAAAATATTTATTAAATTGTGTATATAAATCAATATAATAAGAAAATAACTATTTTTTGTACCTCAAACTCCTAAAAGTAAAATTGTTTTGTGACGTCAGATATATTCTTTCACACATAACCCTCAGGTTCAATTCCTTGCTTAAATGAGGAAGTCATATTTATAAAACTCGGTCCAGACGGAACCAACCTAACATAACAAATTATGTTATACTATGTAAAAATTGATAAACCTAAGACTTAATAATAA
>JANITW010000008.1:27297518-27308949 GCA_027564335.1 Erythroxylum williamsii
TTGAAAATGATTTCGTATTAGAACGGGCCCAAATTATTTACTGATATTTGCGCACTCGATGGGTTTTAAAAAAAAATATAGATTTTCAAGTTTTAAACTGTATTGACTGCTCTAGCATACCACCCTCGCGGGTCGCGGGCTAGGATATCACCGTCGATGTCGGGTTCGAGTCTCGTAGGAGTGGGATGCTACAAACAAAGATTATTAAGGTGACTAAAGGTTTGAAATAAGGGGAATCTTTATACCTTAACTTATTTGCCATAAATATGGAAGTATATTAAGACTTGTGAAGCATATGATTAGCCTAGAAATGAAATTTAAGTTCTATGTCAAATGTAGAAATCTAGGCATTTACACTTTGTCATTTGTAGTGATCTTCTCCTTTTTTCTAAGGCTAATTCTTGCTCTATTAAGGGCTTGATGACAATCACTGAAACATTCAAAGAGATATTTGGATTAGTTATGAACAAGGAACAGTCATATTTATGTATCCTTAGTTGATTCTAATTTATCAAATTAGATTTCCAATCTTATTAGTATATAGGTAATGATCACTCCCTTTCACTTATTTAGAGATTCCAATCTCCTAAAACAAACCTACTTACATTGAATTTCTGTCTTTCATTTTAAGAATCTAAAACAGTATCAATAGTTGGTGTAACAAAATTCCTATCTTTTTGCTAAAAGGATCTAATTGATAAACTTTATCTTAAAATCATTCCATATCTATTAATTAAATTATATTGTTTTCCTAGGTAGTGTAATTAAAGCAATTAAAAATTGATCAAAAGCATCGTATAGACTTGAAACACTAATAATGATTATATTGCTAAAGTAGTAAGGAGAAATGTGTGTTTAGTTAGAGATGAAGTGCTTTGAGTTGTTTCCTTAAAACTAGGTAATAAAATTATAATGATCAAAAGAATTTGAAACATTTTTATGGATAAAGAATCAGTTTGGTTCAAATGGATTCACTTATATTGCCAAAAGCATATAAGCTTTTAGTCTTATGATCCTAAATATGATACTTTTTGGACTATTGTTCTTATCGTTAAGATAAGTCACTAAATAAGATTACTCTTTAAACATAATTTAGGGAATTGATCTTCTACCAATTTTTAGTTAGACAACTATATTTATTTGGGGGATCTAATTGAAATCAATGCTCTCTCACTTCTAAGAGATCTTATTCAACTAATGATCATTAGTACTAAAGTACTCAAAAAGAGAACATTCAAAATCAGTCAAAGCACTAGAGACAAAGTTATCACTTTTGATCCTAATTTTTCATTTAACACTACTGGTAGTGATTTTATCATTTAGCTTAATCACCCTTCATGCGTCTTCTCTAACTCCTCCTACAGAATTACAGTAACCAATAGATCCCCTAAAGTATATTGGTATAAAATAGTTTGGCTTCAACAAGCTATTGTAAATGTATCCTTCATCCTTTGGCTAGCTATTAAATGAAAGAATTTGAATCAATAATAAAATATATGGAAACTTTATCTCTAGCATTTACAACATATGCTCCTTCTATCTTTAGTCTATAAAGTACTTACTTTTCTAATGTGAGTACTCTACATTTCTTTAGCATGAAATCCTTAATAGATTTAACTAATTATGCCTACAAACCTCTTAAAGGGATACTTTGATCTTTTATGGAATTTATTCTTCAATTGTTTTATGTATGACTCATATACACAAGTTAAAATCTTAAATTATTTTAGGAAGAATGTGTTTGTTTTTTAAAAGTATTTAGGTGAACACATCTTAGAACACAATCATGGCCTAGGTTGTATTCCTTTCTAGAAATTAAAGGTAAAAGTATAGGTGCAAGATACAAATGTTTTAAAATGGAAAAGGTGTTTTTAGTCGAAGACATAATCTAGGACACCATGTTGTTATATACCATTTTTAAGTGCTCAAAGAAGTAAAAGGTTTACTGTCTGAAGATACAAGCATGACTGAGCCTATGCCTATATACTAGAGCAACAATAAGAATAACAACCAATGCCATATCTATGTCCCATATCGTGTCTGTGATAGGCAACCTTATATAGAAACATGTTATTGGTAGAATTCAAACTCTAGTAGGATTCTAAAACTTATTATAATCACAATTATGATAGTTTAAGTTTAGTAAGGGCTATTTGAGTATAATGGTATCAACTAAAGTTATAATTAAGCATAGTTATATAAACATAGTCTATATAAAAGAAAGTATATGATGTTTTTTAAGTTAAGAGTTTTGACTAAACAATAGACAATTATAGCTATCGACTTTTAAGGATGAAGGATCTTTTTGATGGTTCTTAGTTATGTATTTCTTTCATACAAATTTTATCCATCCTAAATCCAACATTATTTCTCAATAAGTAGTATCATAGCATAGTTGAAATAATAATGACTTCATTTGTAAGGTTTGAAGTGGAAAATTGTAACAAATTTGAGAATCTTGGACTATAACACAATGATTAAAGGATTTGATATCATATTAAGGCTTATTGAAGGGGTTTTAAAAGGATAAGTCATAAGAAATAAATGAGCTTAATTACGAGGGGTTATAAATACAAAAAGGTATAACCACTTGATTATGGCTTGCAGATAAGGTTAAGTACTACATCATGGATGTTGCAACACTTAAAGAGATATGAAAGAAGCTGAAAATTAATACATCTTGATATCTCTCATAAACAAGGTATATCTAAACTAAAGATTATACAAGTGAAGATGTAGGAGGGATATATATGAAACAACATATCATTATATTCAACCATGTAGTTAGTGAGATGCTAAAGCTTGATGTGCCTATTATATAAGAAGATTAACAAAACAATTATATTTTTTTGTCAAAATATGACAACTCAAGATTGAGAAGTTTAATGATATAGTTAGAAGATTAACTAGTATTGTAACGTCGAACATTCTGAGCCCTTTTGTGTTGTTTTGTATTTGGAGATACTACTGTATATTGATATATGAACATGGTTGTATACGAGTTCAAAGATGTATTTGAATCCTTTTGGTACGTATGGTAGTGATATATAATGTTATATGCCCTTACATGAACTTAGAGTTCATCGGTATGCAAAATTTTGGAGATTTCTAACATGTAAGCTTCTAAGTGTATAAAACTGAGTCCATTGGATGGACCTTGGTGGTCAATTTAAATGTGTTGTAATGCCTTAGAGGTCATTAGACAAGATTTAAGGACTTATTGGACACTTAGAAAGCTTAATTGGAAAAGTTATTGTACATAAAGGCTTAATTGCAAAATTTTTAAAAGTTAAAGGACTTAATTGTAATTTTTCAATTCTTGGAGGACCAATTTGTAATTTTATAAAGTTAAAAGGATTAATTATAATTTTCAAATTTTCAAGAACCAAAATGAAAATAAAAATTTTTTTCATTCTCAAATTTTGGGCTTAATTGCAAATTTAGGAAAAGTTTAGAGGATAAAATGATAATTTCATATAACCTAAGGACAAAATGGTAAATTCACCATATTTTGTCAAAGAAGAGTCAAATTCTATCTCTTAAAAAAAAGAGTCAAATTCTAGACCCTTCTTCTTGTGTGTGGCTGTGCAACCCATTATTTGGCATTAAAATACTTTGTTTTAAGTTAAAAGAAAGGACAAGAAAGGAGAAAATAGGAGGAGGAGAGGAAGTTTCGGCCATCACTTAATCTACACCAAGTTTTTGATTCTTCAACCCAAACCAAGGTGTTCTAAGCTAATTTGGGGTCAAGGAACTCAAATCTATCATTATATTTGAGAAATTCTCAAAGGATTTGAAGATATCACTAAAGGAAAGTATAGGCAAATTTTGTCTCATCTCTTTCTACACTATGATTTTGAGTTTGGTGTTAAGATATGTTGTTCTCCATGCTTGAATATGTATGAAACATGGTTTAGATGAATGAAATGTGTCATGGAGAGGGCTCTTTAAGTCAAAACCAAAATTGTCCCCTTTAGGTTAAAGTTTGTGAATTTTTTAATATCTTTTAAAATTGATGGTCTAAATGAATCCTATGGTGTTAATTATACATGTATGATGTGAATTGATAATGAAGAATGAAGAAGATGTGTGTTGGTTAAATTTAGGTCAAAATGATGGAGAAGAGATGGATTAATGTAATGAGTTGTACAATTGATAAAATGTAGCTTAAATGAAGGAAATTGGTTGGAATGGAGTGATGGAATGTGTCATTGATTGGAAGTGTTTACTATATGACATGATAGGAGCATGAATTATTATGATAAAGTCCTGAAAATGTGACTTGAAAATCATGCACCTTAGGTGTTTGATGAAATATCTAAGTGAACTTGGCTTAGGATTTAAGGCTTTATAATGGAATTCATTGGAAAACACTTAAGTGTACTTAGAATAAACTTGAAATGTTGCCTATATTGATGAATAATGCCCTAATATGCTTGGATAAAGATGTGCTTAATTATGTTATAAAATGAGTAAGTTTGGATTAAAGGCATTAAATGCCTTAGAAAATGCAAAAGAGAAGCTAAGGTGATGGTGTATAAATATGAAATTTATGTTTAAGGAGCATTTTCATAGTATGCCTTTTTATGTATAAAGGCTCGGAGCTGTGAATCAAGAAGCTCGTATCGAGGATTATTGAAGTTAAAGGAGTTAATATCTTCTTTTGAGGTGAGTTGGGAAAACCATATTTCTCAAATGGGATTAGAACATTCTAAGACATGCAAGATGACTTGTATGTGAATTTTGAACCTAGGTAATGCATAGTAGAACTGAATCTTAAATAGATGCTAGTATACTGGTGTATTTAATGAATGACATTGTTTTAAAACTAATGTTTTTATTACGTATTTTGAGAAATGTTATTGTTTTTTTTACAAATCTTAGTTTAAAATGCAAAGAACAATACTTTATTTTCTGAAACTACGCTTTTGAACAACTTTACATTTGGATTTTAAAAGATAACTTTTATTGAATAAAACAATGTTTGGAAATTTCAAATGCATAACCGAGTCATGCATTCTTCATGTATTTGTCCTTTTTTGGCTTAGAGCCATGGTACGGTTTCATTTTATCTGTTGGACTGATAAATAAAAATATGATGCTTTACTTAATTTTTGTACTTAATTTTTGTATATGATTTTTGTGATTGGTGAGGAAACAATTAGCTAATCATGTTGGGCACAACTGATTAAGTGACTGTCGTACCCTTGACGCTAGTGTACGAAAGTCGAGTTGCTGTATCAACACTTTTCTAAGGGACTCGCGGGTGATTCCACCCTTAGGGTCTGGACACCGATGAGGTCATCACTTAAGGTCATGACACTCTTGTCGACTGTAGTCCGGACTCATCACGAATGAAAGTCGAATCAACACCGAGTATCAGTGGGTATGCACATTAGTTTGGCCAACTAGTGGTGTCACACATGATTGTTTTGGCTTATCCTGATATTGATTTTCCTATCGATATTTGATTTATACATATGATGTTTTTATGCTTTTTGTGTACTGCAATTGAAACCTATGTTCACCAGATGAGTGAGTTAATAAGTTAGGCCTATATGGTTCCTAACCAATATACGTTGAGTCATAGGCTGAGCCGATGTGTTTTCTATATGATATATATTCACTTCATAGGTTATTTACACTATCTTGGTATGAATCAAATTCTATTTGTGATATATTTCTTTCCTGCTCACTGAGTACCTAGTGTACTCACCCCCTCTACTTTCCAATCATACAAGTTAATTTAGTGAGTTTGAAGCTCTGAGTGGATTGTGCAGTCTTTTGACATTTTTCGGGTATTATCGGACGTGAATAGTTTCCTATTTTTTACTTTTATGGTCTAGTGGCTCATGAACTGTGTTTATGTAGATACGTTTTATGATTTTGTAAGTTAACGTTTGATTACCTTGTGTTTTATAAATGACTTTATGTATGAATCTTTTAATACTGTTGTTGAGATTGCCTTGAGTGGATTTTTAAGTCCTAAAGTTGTGGTTGGATGTGAATATAGAAGTGTGTTTGAAATTGTTTGCAGCTTTTTGGAAAATTTAAAACATAGCCATTATGCTACCCAAATTTTTAAAAAAAAGAGAGAAAAGAATAGATATTTAGTTAGCCTTGCATAGTTGGATTAAGGATACTGTGAGTGTCCTTAGCCCGGTTATGTAGCGGTTGTCATAGGCCCGATATGGTACCAGGTTATGACAATTAAATTGGTATCAGAGCCTAGTTTTTACATTTTCAAAAGTGTCACTTCCACTTTCAAAATTTTCATGAGCCTTAGGAATCGATTCTGGGTGTCGAAAGTCTTTGGTTGAGAAGTTGAGTCTCGAATCGTTAAGTTAACATCCTTAATGGACGAATGATTTTGACCTCGATCAATGTTTTTGTCGACATTACTTGAGGTGTTTGGGATATCGGATAAGCTAGGCTTAGTTAGATCTATTTTATTAAACAATGTCTTTTTCTTTGATTCTATAGAGATGGCATTCCCCCATCTATTTGGTCAGTCAAGTAAGAATTTTGAGGACGAATTTTTTTTTAGGGGGAGAGTTGTAATATCCTACCTCCTAAAATTGCTAAAAAGATTAAAATGTTAGATTTAGCTATATGAGTTATTTTAGAAAACATTGTAAGATAGTTTATACACTCGTTTGACATGTTTTGGGGTAGGAAAAGTTTTTACTAATTATGATGTAATTGTGTATTGATTTTGTCCTGAATTTTGTTTTGATGGATTTTAATTAGTGAATTGGGAATAAGTGACAATTGGCTCAATTAAATGGATGACAAGTGACTTGAGTATAATTGTGACAAGTAGCCCTTTAAGTTTGTGAAAAATGACACTTTAAAATTGTGACATGTGTAGCTTTACAAATGGTGAAATGTGTAGCCTTAAAATGAGTGACATGTGGAGCTTTAAAATGGGTGAAATGTGGAGCCTTAAGTAAGTGACATATGGATTATTTTGACCTTCTTAAATTTTCTAGAGAAAATGGATGAAAAGGCAATAGAAGTAAGAGTGAAGGTCTGCCATAATGTCAGAAGAGAGAGGAAAATGAAAATGAGAAGAGAAAAAAAGGAGATGAAAAGAAGTTATCAAGGTAAGTTGAAATTCTGGTTTTAATTTCATCTTTCTATTTCGATCTATTTTTCATATCCTTAGAGCACAAATTTGAAGAAACTCAAAGAATTAAAGTTATAGATATATGTCTTAACTTGATCTTTGTGAAAGTGGATTGACAAAATAGTGACTATAGCTCTAGTTATACTTGTTTCCCCAATACTGCCTGTGATAGACCCCTGTGCAGGAACCTTGTATTCTTTCCTGATTTTTGAGGATCTTAGAGTCTGAATTAGCGAAATTGTAAAACATGAAAAATGATTATTGATGTCTTATTACTACTTTTGTGAAACAATTTTGTTAGAATATGTATTGATAACGATTTATTGAGGATTGAGTATCAGTTGCCAGTCTGTTTCTTACCAAAAATAGGACATAATTTGGATGGAGATTATATTTTAAAGGGAAATGTTGTTTATGTAATTTTTGGATATATTAAGACTAATGGAAGTCTGCTTTTAGAGGCCATAAGAATCATGGTAATTGGATTTTTTTAGAGATAGTTATGATTAAACAAAGATAGCTTGTTCATAAAGGAAAATTAGGAAGAAAAGGATGTAAACATTGCACATAAGGTTAGGTTAGCTTGATGGCTGGGTAGATGATGGGGGAACTTGAGGATATTATGAGACGTCAGTGCCCTCATTTATTGGTGTTCTCGACTTTGGAGCTTCGAGGATGAAACTCTTTTGAGCAGGGGAAGACTTGTAATGCCAGACTTTCTGAGCCCTTTGGTGATTGTTCAATATTTGGAGATACTATAGTACATTGATATATACATGATTGTCTATGAGTTCATAGATGTATTTAAGTCCTATGGATATATATGTAATGATTTATATTGTTATATGCCCTTGTTCATCGGTATGCGAAATATTAGAGATTTTTGACATATAAGCTTTTAAGTATGAAAAACCAAGTCCATTGGATGGATATGACTATGGTGGTTAAATTAAATGTGTTCTAATGCCTTAGAGGTGATTCGACATGATTTATAGACTTATTGGACACTTATAACCTTAATTGCAAAAGTTGATATATATAAGGGCTTATTTGCAATTGTTAAAAATTAAAGGACTTAAACGTAATTTCTCAATTCTTGGAGGACCAATTTGTAATTTTATAAATTTAAGGGTCTTAATTATAATTCTCCAAAGTCTAAGGACCAAAATAAAAATAAAAGTTTTGGATATTCCTAAACTTTGGGGTTAATTGTAAATTTAGGAAAGTTTGGAGGGTAAAATGGTAATTTCATATAAGCTAAGGGTAAAATGGTAAATCACGATATTTTGGTCAAAGAAAACATTCGACTATCTATCATCATATAATCATTCGACTATCTATCATCATACAATCCATCTCAACTTGATACATGAAAAAATTGAAACAAAAAGGATATAGATACTTAGAATTGATGATCTGGGAAGGCAACAACATCAAAAATCTCCTGATCCAAGAAGCACATCGAGATTGCTTCTTCTTTCTGCTTCTTCCTCTTCCTCTTCTCTTCCTCTTTCTCTCTTTATGGCTTTCAACAGTGGTTGCATGAAAGCTCCCTATTCTCTGCCTCTTTATGTTACAATTGTGAAGAAGCTTAAGGAATGGGCCACGATTGTGGGCCAAACCTAGAGCTTCTGTCACAATCGTGGCCTACCTGCCATGATTATGGGCCTATGTTGTGGCCCAGATTCCCTCCTAAACTCCTCCACTCTTCAATTTTGACCTTGAAACACTAGCAAACACATCAAGATATCTAAAAAATATAATATTTAAGCTCAAAGACTTGTACTATCCCATAAAATCACTTAAAACAAAAAAATCACAAACTATCACAATTTTAACCTAAACACATATCAAGTGATCAAATTAACAGCTAAACACATATCAAACTATGCCCTAAAGCATTATGCAATTTGCACTTATCATATCCCCACACTTAAATGTTTTCTTGTCTTCAAGCAAACAAAACAACAAAAAACACAAAATCACTAAGTGCACAATGCAGTAATGAGATAATGGCTTTAACTTCATGAAACAAAATTAATTCTAAACACAATCATTCAAGTTATTCTAAATCATTAACATGCAAAATCCATGTCTAGGAGCTCTAGACTAAATATACATATTAATCAAGAACCAAATGTTAAGTTTGTTTACCCTTTTCAATTGTACACACACATTAATAATTATTTGGTCATTCAAACTTTGTAACTAATCCTAAATACGTCTTCATGAAAAGTTAAGTTACTTACAAGTTCGGTAGGTTTTTATTACTTTTTATGAACATAGGCCTAGTCTTTTTACACGGAGGGAAACATTGGTGATGAATGTCAATCCGGTTACTCGACTATGTCATGTTTTTATTAAGTTGCTTGGTTATAGCATCATTATAACCTTTTAACTCGAAGGCACACGTTTATGATGTGTGTCAATCTAGTTACTTGGCTACATCACGTTCTCAACTGGCTATTAGCTTTATTCATAATTGAAAGCTAACGAAATAGTTATTTATTTAACATTTACAAACATTCTTTCAATTAATTAATGCATATCTTGTCGCTTTGACTACTCATTTTCATCAAAAAATACTAGCAAAGCTACATAGTGGAAAGACCTAAAATTATGAATGAATGTGACAACATGAATGTGATAACTTGTAGGGTGATAAACTAACATTGAATCCTAATTAACTTGCAGATTTTAGCTAAAGGACCCAAATCACTAATTTTACGAGCTAATGACTCTTCACAACCTAATAGATTATGTTCGAAATTAAATCCATTTCATTCCGTCTAAGCCATCGATACATTCACACAATTTAAAATACGCAACCTAAACACACTAACATAATAATATGCAAAATTCGCATTCAAAGCAAAAGACAAAACTCTCCCCACACTTGAACAACACATTTTCTTGAATATGAAAAGGAGATAAACAAACACACATGGAAAGAAGTAATAAAAAATAAAATAAAAATAAAGACTAAATTTAAAAGAAAAGGGTTGGAAACAAAATCTTATGGTGATTGAGGTGATGATGGTAAGGTGTTGAGACCAAATCCACTTGACGCTCGAGATTGTTATCTTATCATAGAATTGCTTAAAAAGAGTAAGAGAATTAGTAATCCCAGATCATTCAAATCATTAATTTTATTTAAAATTTAAAAAAAATCTAACTAAACACAACAATTTAAATCTAACTATGGAAAGTGATAATTTATGGTCATTAGATTGACCTTGCATCCTTAGAAACTCAGCTAGGAACAATTATGAGTGACTTGCTTCCACCCTTTTCATTCAACATTAGTTTTGTAGCTTGTAAGTAAGCTAGAAATTGCAAAATGATCAGAAGAACAATATTGATAAAATAATGAAAACCAATTAAACTCAATAATGTCCTTTTTTTAGCGAATTGTTAACAAAATAGGGAATAACAAAACTCCCTGAATCTTCCATGGAATCTAGCAGTTTTCTCGATAAGAGGGTGAGTTGTTCTCTTCTTAGTTCTTCCTCTCGCGCCCTTATCTCCTCTTCTTCTTTAGCTCCTTGAATAGAGACTTTCGTAGCTTCTTTAAACTTAATGTTTGTTGTCAATTGATCTTCGTCCTCTTATTCCTTCAAAGATTTGAGCACATCAATTTTTCTAAATGAATCTCCCTCCTCTGGATTCTTTAATATATCATTCATGTTGAATGTCACTTATTCGTCACTAATCCGAATGATGAGGTTCTCTTCATGGACATCTACTCAAGTTTTTTCGATGTTCAAACATGGTATACCAAGATCTACAGAATAATAGGGAGGGTTATCATTCTTTTCTTCATCCTCTATCTTCATCTCTTAGTCTTCTACAAGATGGGGTTCAACTTGACTTCCCACTGGTTTTCCTTACTCTCCCCATTTCTAGGTATGATACCCTCATATTTCTCTCGTTAATGTAATTCCATATTGCTCAGAGATTTTTCCACACTTCTCATACAAAATTCACGAGAAAGCTATCTCACTTGAATCTCCAGGTTGTGAATAGAAGAGGCATGATTTTCAGTTACTTGATAAAATTGCTCTTCTAGTCTCTTTTGGATCTCTAACATGTCTGTTAGCTTATCCATTATTTTGTCCAATTTGGAATCTCATGAGCTAGACTCATCTTGTTAAAATCCTAATATGTCTTGATGTCCCATGTGAGTACTTATATTGTTAGACCAATAGAAATCTGGGTGGTTTTGCCACCCCAAAGTGTACGTGTTCATATAAAGATGATGATTTCCCCAACTAAATTGGACTCATTGAAATCCGAAAGAGT
>JANITW010000008.1:27309049-27326464 GCA_027564335.1 Erythroxylum williamsii
GTGTTGGCAAGAGAAGTCATGGCACACAGGTCGGTCAGCTGGGATCTTTTGGGGATGACCTAGTTAGGCTTTTTGTACTAAATTTCTTTTGGAGTGTTGTACAGATAGTTAAAAATAGACAGATGTGTAAATTACTATTTTTGATGATATGAAATGAGAAAAAAGTTTATGGTTTCAAAAATTAGTGATTTTTCATATTGCAGTTTTATTTCATTGATGCCATGTGGATTATAGAATTGATCGATCGTGGTGCACCCTTATCATCGGTTATGTATCAGGATGACCCACGGGCGTCCCGGTGCATATCCTACGGTAAGGAGGTGCTACATTCGTAGCTTCTTTAAACTTAATGTTCGTTGTCAATTGTTCTTCGTCCTCTTATTCCTTCAAAGATTCGAGCACATCAATTTTTCTAAATGAATCTCCCTCCTCTAGATTCTTTAATATATCATTCATGTTGAATGTCACTTAGTCATCACTAATCCGAATGATGAGGTTCTCTTCATGGACATCTACTCAAGTTTTTTCGATGTTCAAACATGGTATAGCAATATGTACAGAATAATAGGGAGGGTTGTCATTCTTTTCTTCATCCTCTATCTTCATCTCTTAGTCTTGTACAAGATGGGGTTCAGCTTGATTTCCAACTGGTTTTTCTTACTCTCCCCATTTCTAGGTATGATACCCTCATATTGCTCTCGTTGATGTAATTCCATATTGCTCAGAGATTTTTCCACACTTCTCTCACAAAATTCACGAAAAAGTTATCTTACTTGAATCTCCAGGTTGTGAATAGAAGAGGCATGATTTTCCGTTACTTGATAAAATTGCTCTTCTAGCTCTTTTGGGTCTCTAACATATATGTTAGCTTATCCATGATTTTGTCCAATTTGGAATCTCATGAGCTAGACTCATCTAGTTAAAATCCTAATATGTCTTGATGTCCCATGTGAGTACTTATATTGTTAGGCTAATAGAAATCTGTGTGGTTTTGCCACCCCAAAGTGTACGTGTTCATATAAAGATGATGATTTCCCCAACTAAATTGGGCTCATTGAAATCCGAAAGAGTGCTTTGCTCCTATAATATATATCCTCCATGATCATTCTTTTTATCCCTTTTTGATATCAAATTTTCTGGATTCTTCATCATTGTCTTATGATGTCCAAATCAATGTGTTTTTTACTTTTAGCCCAAACTTCATACATTTTTTTTCTTCTTGTGATTGGGTACCACAATCATAAAAGATAGTGAAATGCCTTAGACTATAAGAATTAAACTAATTTTACACCTCCTTAGCAACGTCACTAACAACTTGATCTTGTTGTTAGAGCTTTAAAATTTATAAGCCCTCAAATACCATAATCGCCCAGATCGTGATTGTAGTATAAGAGGTGTCAATCTCATTAGGAGGGGGACTAATCTACTTCTAAAATCTAAGGTCAACAATATATGAAACTCAAGATAAACAATGCAATGAGAATAAATACAAGAATGTAATTCAACCAAATAAATAAAAAATTAAACACAAAGGAATTAACAATTGAGTAATAAGCACGCATAATGGAAATCAACTAAAGAGTTTACCAAGCTATGAGAAAGTGGATTTTACCTATCGTTAATGCTAACCTAGCTGATTATGTTTTAATGGGGAGTCGGTTCTAGACAATCCTAGGGCTGATTACTCTCTCTTGAGTTATAATTATTAAACCCTAATTTATAAATCCTAATTGGATTATGACATTTGCCATCTCTCAATTCACAAATTATTCAAAATCCTAATTAGATCTAAAGCACTCTAATAAACTATTGGAATATCACACAGGATCTCTCTCCGCATAATTACCAATATGATTTGTCATGGTTGCTATTAAATCACCTAACTCTCATTAATCTGATTTAATCATTTTTCATTTAGTTTGCCCTCTCATTTTATGAATTATACAAGAACATAACCAAATCACATCATTCATCCAAATAACACAATTAACTA
Organism: Erythroxylum williamsii; assembly: GCA_027564335.1. Taxonomy (NCBI): domain Eukaryota; kingdom Viridiplantae; phylum Streptophyta; class Magnoliopsida; order Malpighiales; family Erythroxylaceae; genus Erythroxylum; species Erythroxylum williamsii. The sequence continues at coordinate 27,311,043 of JANITW010000008.1, forward strand.
AATTATCATTAAATCAAAATACAATCCCGAAGCAGAGTTAGAACATCATCATTATTTGAATATTTATCATCATACAATCCATCTCAATTTTATATATGATTAAAATTGAAACAAAAAGGAAATAAACACTTAGAATGGACGATCTAGGAAGGCACGGTGTCAGAAAACCTCCTAATCTAGGAAGCACGTCAAGATCGCTTCTTCTTCCTCCTTCTTCCTCTTCCTCTTCTCTTCCTCTTCCTTTTTCTCTCTTTAGGTTTTTCAACAATGGCTGCACGAAAGCTTCCTTTTCTTTGCCTCTTTATGTTTTTTTATAATATTTTATGTTTTGGATAACCTTAGGATTTTTTTAGGGGTCCGAAAGGTTCAAAAAATTTCTCGAAACCTGAAGTTGTGAGTGTCTGCGTGTTTGCCCAATACAGGCCACAATTGTGGCTCACATTTGAGCCTTCTATCATGATCGTGGGCCATTCCCTGAGTTTCTGTCACGATCATGACTTGGGCTTGTGTTGTGGCTCGGATTCCCTCCGAAACTCATCAATTCTTCGATATTGACCCTTAAACACTAGCAAACATATTAAGGTATCTTAAAAATATAATATCTAAGCTCAAAGACTTGTATTAACCCATAAAATACTTAAAACACAAATAAATCACAAACTAACACAATTTTAACCTAAGCACATACCAAGTGATCGAACTATGCCCTAAAACATTATGCAATTTACACTTATTAATAGTTGAGCCTTACCATGGACCGACACTCGGTAGGATATTTCTCATCTTCGCTTTCACCGATTCTAAACCTGATTGTCATTTTTGTAGCATGAAAGGCTTGCGGTGAATATGTCATAGATCATCTTCTATTATCTTGTCAACCCTGTCTTCTATTTAGAACTTGAACATAAAAATATCTTGCTCACTAATAAACTCGTTCTCTAGTCTTAATCTTCTTTAATTTTTATTAGCCTATTAGTGCGCCATCAAAGGTGGAGACAATTATAGCATAATATATCATGAAGTTTTAATATCTAATATAACTCTGTTTTTTAAGAGAACTCTAAGATAAGAAAAATAGTTAATACATATAAGTTTGATTTTACATTATTTCATAAAGAATATATAAATTTATTATATCTTTAATCTCTTTGAATTTGTATTATATTTAAAGGTTTCAAGACTATTTGTACTAATCTTATATGTAAGCAATTATGTTTTAATATCATCTTTTGCTCTAATATTTATAGTGTCTCATCAATGTTAAAAGTGTGAATTTCTTTTTCATACATATCTCTTATTAAGACTTTGGAAATATTCTAATACTCTAATTTATTATATTTCTTGTTATTATTTCTTTAATCTTCTTTATATATTTTAATCTTAAATTTTCATTTTTGATCATCTGACGTAGAGTTTGATGTAATTATTCAGTTGAATATCCCTTATATAGTCAAATATAATTTATTTAGAATTTTAAAAATACTTTGTTATCTATAATCTCTTATATGCTTAATTTTATAATCAAAACATACATAAAGGATATAAAAAACATAAATTGAATGATAAGAATATCCTTTTTAGGTATACAATTAAAAATTTATATCTTAAAAACAAGATATAAATAAACAGTACCGTACCAGAACTCAATTCGGTACTAAATTCAGTAAATATTCGTAATATTAGAGGATGCTATTCACATTTTTTATTTTTTTTAATAGGAAAGAAAGTAACAGAAGAGTGTCCAAACAAACAATGGTTCATCGACGAGTATTTCAATTTGAATTTAGTTTGACAGAATATTAGAAGTTATTGTTTTGCTTAAAAAGTTTTATTAGCAGGCTGTTAAAAGAAAGAATCCCACAGCCCGTGGCCGAATTTGTATCATATAATATATAATACCGCCACTTATCCCCAAGACACAGTTTGGAATATTTTGAGTCAATTAACAATTACAATAAATTACCTTGCTTTTTTTTTTTTACCCCTTTACCTCTTCTTATGTTGAAACTTGCATGAAGAAAGAAGTATATTTATCGTCAGAACTCAGAACAAGAAGCGAAAGAAAATCGTTGCAGAAGGAAAGAGAGCTAATAAGAAGCTTCTCTTTTCTTTATCATCAGTATCATCTCTTCCTCTTCACAAAAGAACGACAAAAAGTACAAACGCAAATAGAGGCAATTTGCCGCCGATCGCTAGAGCTACATCGTTGTCGAGTTTCTCCTCCCTCCTTCCGACCTTCAATTGTCGGAATCTAGTAGGTGCTCTTCCACGTAAATCTGCCTCTCTATCTCTCCCTCTCTCCGTAAACGGAGTTACCAGTTCATTCATTTCTTGAAGATCAGTCAACGTTTCAGAATTTAGGGTTTTGTTTTTTTTAGTGCTTAGCCTTTTGCGTTTGGTTTGAATCCGTTCCTTGTGCTTTGGTTTGGCTTAAGAATGTTTATTTAGGAATGGAAGTGGAGCTGGCGTTTGTGTTTGTTTTAGTTAACTAGTAATTAAAGACATTGATAAGTATTTGAAGGAACTAAAATTGGTAAATGGTATTTCGTTTAGTTCAAGCGATAGATTCTCCCAATCAGCTAGTGAAAGATAACTTTGGAATATGTTATCATATGTGTATCATTTTTTTTAATGCGTACTTTATGCGTGTTCATTTTCTTTCGGTGCCCAAAGCTTGGATTAGTGTTTGCTTTGGTTCTTGCAACTAACGGTGAAGGAAACTACTTGTATTCTAAACTTCTATTCATTTGTTTGGTATTATTCTCGACCTTTCCGTCAAGCTCAAGTTTTTTGGTCTCTGGGTTCCTTGCCATATTTTGAATTGTTGGGGAGCCGAAGAAAGAGAACTTCTTACGACATTTTGACTTCAAGTTTCTATGCTCCAGTTTCTTAAATTCAATCCTTCGTTTTGATTATTTGCTGATTTTTGTAGCTAATTAGTCTCAATTAGCTTGATATTCTGTGGTGTATCCTTGAGAGATTTCACTTGATTCTAATGTCAATCCCATTGTCTGTTGCTTTGTAGACAGAAAGGAGATTGCCTTGGTTTACTCCGACATTTGTTATCGAAATATTTTGATTGTTCAGTACAACTTGTCAGCTTATTAGAATAAGAGCAACATTGGGGAGTAGGACGTCATTTAGCAGTCTAATTAACTTTAGTGGTTCTATGCTTTCGTCATTTCAAGTGGTGTTGGTGGGTGTAGATGGATGTTCCCTCACCTGAACTGTGGTCTGGGATTCAAATTGACAACTACCCACTGTTAATGGAGTGCCCAGAGAATGTTAACGGTGGTGACCACACCATAGACATAACACGGAGTACAGAAGATTCTGTCTCAACATCTCGTGACAGAAGTTCTAGTTCATTGCAAGCTTCATCGCATGAGGACAGGCCTTCGAACAATGAAAGAGTATCCGTTTCTCAACCTTCAACATCTTCATCGAATGGTCCAAGCTCACGAAATAGGAGTGGAGAAGCTCGTAGGCGACGAAGTCCCTTGAATTCTGGGTTATGGATTTCTGTTGAATTGGTGTTGACAGTGAGCCAAATTATTGCATCCATTGTTGTATTGTCTGTATCAAGGGATGAGCATCCAAGTACACCATTGTTTGAATGGATTGTTGGTTATGCATCTGGTTGTTTTGCAACCCTTCCCCTGCTTTATTGGCGTTATCGACATCGGAATCAAACCTTGGATCAAGACTCTTCTCAACCTCGCCCCAACTCAACACATATTAATGTTCCTGCAGGACCATTCTCCCTTTCAGTTACTAGGACTTCAGAAGGTGAAAATCACAGAACTGCTGTCCCGTCACCTAGAGGTGGCCAAAATGAAGAGGCTTTAAATGCAAGGTACTTTTGGTGTCAATCACTCTACTTGTATATGACCTTAATATTGTTATTTCTGTGAGATTTTGCCATACATTTTGAACATATTACAGAAGTGCTGTTCCAAACAGTTATCTGACCAGATTTATCTACTACTAAGCTGTTGATATCCCACATGCCATGACTGTGAAGTTGTTGAATGCATTTCAACAGCTGATTTGGCAACTTTCGATTGTTACATCTAACTATAGCTCATTTTCCATGGGAAATAGTGATGATTATAGACATTGGCATGGATGAAATGTCAAAATTTAGATGCATAAAACTCTTTTCTGCTCACATAAGAGATGTTATTGATCTTACCTGCTCTACCACTGAAATGAATCTACTTAAAATAACCAAACATGTAATTTTCCTCCTTCCGTTATTTTGATGGGAATATATTTGTTTCTCAGAGGTTAATGCATGTAGCATGGCCCCCTTTATTTCTGTCCCATTGTGGCAGATAGAAACTTGACAAAGATGTAAGATCTTTAATATGTTGAAGTAAAAGTTCCTAGCACATCCTTTTGCTCAAAATTTTTTAATGATCAGTTGGCAGATTCATAGTTACCTCACTAAATATTAGTAGAGTGTGGATTCCTGGTTAAATTATAACATTTTACGTATGAGAGTGGGATTCCTAATTGTAAATCATTATAGAAATATGTTGTAGATGATACAAGAGGATGAGAGGGGGGATGTGCTTGGTTGACAGAGAGGGAGTTGGATCAGGCAAGCTGGATGTATGGAAGAAAGAACCAAAGGAAGAGGGAGTTGGTATAGTTTTCCATATACTTCTGTTTGGATTTTACAAGTGAAGTTTTAGAGTTCTGCATTTGTAATAGCTGTATGGTTGGATTGGAATTAATAGGCTAAATTTGAATTCTGAATTTGATTTTGGATACCCAAAGCACAGCTGCTAAGTATCTCCTCTTGGATAATTCAGATGTAAGACTAGATGGGACAGGTTGAATCATTTACCCACTTTTTTTTCTCTTTCCCTTGGTACATAAGTCACCATACGGTATAACTTACGTGAAAAATGGCTTTTGGATTGTGGTTGTAATGTTTTTTAATGGCTTTGTGCCATTCCTTTATCCTGTTACTTGAAAAACAGCTCTTGGATTGGTAGTAACATTCTTTAAAAACTTTCAACTATTCCTTAATCCTTCTAGCATTGATACCTTTTCTGCTTTTGTGATAATGTGTTATACTTTTCTCCAGAATATTAAACAATGCTGTTTTCTCTTTGCAGACTTAAACTCCTGATGGACTACTATAAAATGGGGTTGGACTGCTTTTTTGCAGTTTGGTTTGTGGTTGGGAATGTGTGGATTTTTGGAGGTCATTCATCTCCTAATGAGGCTCCAAACTTGTACAGGTGCACTTCATGGTATATCTCACTACTTTTTTATCTGGCATTGCAGATAGCTCATCCCAATTTTGATATCCATTTTGTAGGTTATGTATAGTGTTTCTTACATTCAGCTGTATTGGATATGCCATGCCCTTTATTCTATGTGCAACAATCTGCTGCTGCTTGCCTTGTATAATTTCTATACTTGGCATTAGAGAAGATCTGTCACAGGCCAGAGGAGCATCGTCAGAATTGATTGATGCTTTACCGACATATAAATTCAAGTCCAATAAGGAGAGGAGCCAAGATGATAGAGATGATGTCACCCCTGCTGGTGATGGAGGGGTTGTAGCTGTAGGAACTGAAAAGGAACGAACCATCTCTGGTGAAGATTCGGTAAGGAAACCCCCTTGAGACCTCATAAAATTCTACAATCTGGAGGCAACTTAGTCTAGAACCCCTTGGAAGGTCAACTTATTTTGGTATATTACTGATGAATTCATATTGTTACGTTGATAGGTTTGCTGCATTTGTTTAGCTAAATACGTCAACAATGATGAGCTCCGGGAGCTACCGTGTTCTCATTTCTTTCACAAGGAATGTGTGGATAAGTGGCTGAAAATCAATGCATCTTGTCCCCTTTGCAAGAATGAGGTTGGGGAGAGTGTTTCGTTTTCTGGGTCCACTGGGCAACAGTTGGTTTAGATAGAAAATGGTTGATAATTGGGTGGCAAGCATCATGTTTTTCATCAATGACAGTATAAAAGAGCAGCCTTTATACTAATTCTCATTTCAACTTAAATATGTATACTTGGAAATTCCTCATCTGCCTGTGCGTGTAATAGTAAACTGGTGTAAAATAAAAACAATGTTTTGTATTCTCTTCTACGCCTCGCATTTACTCAAGCAGTCGCTACAACTCATTTGTTCCGGGAAGCTGGGCATTCCCAGGGAAGGGACCCAGTGAATTCGTGGATAACAGTAACCAGCTGTTGCTTCCTAGCGATTCCGGAGGTGGAAGTTAGTTGACACCATAGAAATGCAAACCATACCTTGGATTAAGTACAATGTGATCCCTTTATTAATTTTACACCATAGGAATTCAAACCATACGGTGGATTCAGTACACTATGAGGCCTTTGTTAACTAAGACCCTTGTGCTGTTCTTCTTTGCTAGCAGCTCTCTAGGAGGTTTGAGTTTGCTTTAGAAATCGATAGTGTTTAATAGTTAGCAACTTGTATTTTTGTCAATATTTCATATTTTATCTATAAATAAGATTCTGCGATTATGTTTATGATTTAGTAGGTTACGGTAATTGATTAATTATGCAGCATAGAATTAGTCAAGATGGGTGTTCAATTACTGACAAGATGGTCAAAATAATTGCATAATAAGTATGAAACCACAAGTTCTAAAAATTAAACTCAAACTATGTACGAATTTTATTTTTTTAAAAACCGCCACCCATGAAATTTTAGTGTATTTACGGTTTTATTGGTTATATGAGTTTTGAACTATGAAAGTCTTAATAATATAGTTATATGAAGAGAAATGTGATGATTATATCTAAGTATGAATTTCAAATGTGGTTTTGGTCCTTTCATATTTAAAATTTCCTTAAATTATTGCTTGTACCATTTCTTTGGCTAATTAGGTCCTATAATATTTAAATTTGGTCTTTTTAATTAAGTATGTTACTTGAGTGCTTCTCCTTTGTGACGTTACCAGTTCTTCTGATTGCTTCACCATAACTAGTTGGTTCGTCTGTTAGTCTTGCTTGGTTTTTCTGCTGATCTCCCTTTTCCCCATCTTACTAGTTAGTTTCCTGGCGATTTCCTCTGCTTCTCCTCTCACTTGGTAGCTCAGTTTTGTCTTCTGGTTGCTAGTTCTGGTCTTTCGTCCATAAGCTTGACTGATTGGTACATCAGCTCCATCCTCCATCTTGCTTCAACTTCCTGTTAAGTCCTCTAGATTTCAGGTTATAGATCTAGGATCTCCCTCATCCTTCTTGTTTTTGGTAACCAATTTCTCAATGTTCCACTTGGTTTCCTTTTTAACCATTTCTGGAATGTTTGGTTTGAACTCATTAGTTCCCTTACTGACTATCCTCCACTGGCCTCCTCATCTAGTCCCTTGCACTATACACCTGTTGTAGCTGTAGTTATCCCCTCCTAAACTTTGAATTATGTAGACTAGATGCCTCCCATTATTCCTTCATCTTCTCCACATCATGCTCTTGGTGACGCCGCCAAGCACCGTTCCTAGAAACAAATTGTCAATGATAATAGTCTAACTATTTTGCAGTTCTTTCCTCCTAGCTCCTCCTCCTAGACTCGAAAATGGAATGGTTTCTCAACCACTACAAGTGCTACATGAGGGAGCTACTAAATGGCAATGTTTACTAGTTGTCTTCTTTCCTGATAGAAGGTCAGCATTTATACTCTTAAAGCTTGGTTGTACAGATAATGGAATAGCTCGGGGTAGGAGGATGTGCTCCTTACATATGATTGCTTATTTATTTTCAAATTCAACTCCACTTCTTGCTCATAAAAGATAATTGATCATAGACCTTTGTATTTCAATAATATGCTTCTATTTATCCTACTAAGAATTCGACTCCAGGATATCAAATGTAAGCAGGTTCCACTTTAGGTTATGGAAAAATTTGTCGTCGTTAAAAAAAGAAAGAAAGAGCTTTTGGATGCTATTCTTTGATGTAATTAAATGATTCTGACAAAATATATCAAGATGAAGTGTTGGTTTTTTTCCAATAGTGGCCTGTTATACGTCATATCGGTAATCTAGTCTAATTTTATAGGTGAATTTTAATTATTTATTTATACTAATTTTATGTTTATTTATATAAAATTTATATTGAATTTATATAAATAAATAATTGAGATTTATTGGACACAATAACAGATTCTACATTTATTTATATAAAATTTATATAAAACTAACCTCTCGTTTATACTTATATAAAATTTATATAAATAAATGATTAAAATTTATTGGATACGATAACTTGAGGGAGATTTGAACTCAACTTTACCGTAACTCCTGTAGCCCAGCATAAAGTAATGCAAGAGCTTGACGAAAAAGTAATCAGCTCTCTATGACCTTCGCACGACTAGTCGGTCGCCGCCTCTTCTCGTCCCACCGATATCCCCATTGTGTCCCACCGATACCAACGTATCTTCCGCCTGGTCAAAGTGCGTCGTTGAGCCCTAATTATTCGGAAAATGACTTCTTCACCCTTTGCAACCTTCTCAGAGACCCTGACTCCCGTGCCGGTCCGTCCCTTGAATATGCTTTGGACCGGAACGGCATCGAACTGGAGCCCTCTTTATTGCAGGCTGTGTTTGACCATTTTGATTCATCCCCCAGGTTGTTGCATACTCTGTTTCTCTGGGCTCAGAAAAAACCTGGGTTTTCCATACCTCCGAGCCTCTTTAATGGGATGCTGAATTTGCTTGGTAAAGCCAGGGAATTTGATTCTGCCTGGTTGTTGCTTCTTGATCGGATTAATGGTGGTAAGGGTCCAGAATTGGTTTCCTCTGATACCTTTGCTACTCTTCTCAGAAGGTATTCCCGTGCAGGTAATTTTTTTAAGCATGATGCTTCATTTTAAACATGTTTAGGATTCTACTGTATTTTCACGCTCGATTTGAGCACTTAATATCTTGTTGTTTATTAATGACGTTGCATGGATTTCGGATGGACTTATAATCTGTGTTGGAGCCTTTGAACAGACTGTTAATGACTCGATAAATTTTCAGGTTTAGCAAATTGTACCTCTTTGTTCTTGACGATTTAGGATCACAAAGTGATATTATTCTTAATAGGTATGACTCAAGCTGCAATTAGAACATTGGAGTACGCTTGCAACTTGCCCTGGATTCGTGATACTGATGCAGCAAAAAGCTTATTTGAAATTTTGTTGGATTCCCTTTGTAAAGAAGGGCATGCTAGCTTGGCAAATGATTATCTTAATAAGCAAAGAGAATTTAACCTGCAATGGGTTTTGTCTGTTCGGGTGTATAACATAATGTTAAATGGATGGTTAAGATCGAGAAATCTGAAACAAGCAGAAAGACTTTGGTTGCAAATGAAGAAAGAAAATGTCAAACCAAGTATTGTAACCTATGGTACCATGATAGAAGGGTACTGTCGGATGCGGCATGTTGAGAGTGCCATCAATTTGGTTGATGACATGATAAAGGAAGGAGTTGAACCAAATTCAATTGTGTATAATCCAATTATTGATGCATTAGCTGAAGCAGGTAGGTTTAAGGAGGTATCAAAGATGATGGAGCGCATTTTGTTATGTGAGTCAGGTCCCACTCTTTCAACGTATAATTCCTTGGTAAAGGGTTATTGTAAGGCTGGAGATCTTGTAGGCGCTAGTGATATCGTTAAAGTGATGATAAGTAAGGGTTTTGTCCCAACCACTACAACATATAATTACTTCTTTAGGCATTATTCAAAATTTGGGAAAATTGAGGAGGGGATGAACCTGTATACCAGGATGATTGAATCTGGATATATCCCTGATCGACTAACATATCATCTTTTGTTGAAGATGTTGTGTGAGGAGGAGATGTTGAACTTGGCCTCCCACGTTAGCAAGGAAATGAGATCTAGAGGGTGCGACATGGACTTGGCCTCTAGCACTATGTTGGTGCATTTGCTTTGTAAAATGCAACGATTTGAAGAGGCATTTGAGGAGTTTGTGGACATGTTGCGCAGGGGCATCGTTCCTCAGTACCTTACCTTTCGAAGGTTGAATGATGAGCTGCAGAAGCACCGAATGATTAAGATGGCACACAAACTGAGTGATATGATGTCCTTGGTTTCCCATTCAAAGAACTTGCCCAACACGTATAATGTAGAGGGGGAAACATCACAACATGAAAGAAGAGAAGCTATATTGCAGAAGGCAGAAGCAATATCTGAAGTCCTAAAGACTTGTAATAACCCCAGGAAACTTGTTAAGATGAGAAGAGCATCCGTGAATCCTCTATCAAGTGCCAATCAGTTGATGGAAATTATTAGAAAAAGAGCAAATGAGATAATCAACTGTCATGATGTAAAGTGATCATATGTTTGAAGGCATTAATGGTCAGAGGAGTTAGCAATTCGAATGGAAAAATTGAACATAAGCATACTGGGTGAATTTATTTTCTAGATTCGGTTGTATAGTGAAAGCTTTTAGAACTGCAAATATATGATTCGTAAAAGACTGATCATTCATATTATAAGTTAGCTTATAGTTTATAGGTGAGGGATGAGATCAGGCAGCTTGTGGATGATGATGGAGATATGGCTGAAATGTGTCTAACCAAGAAGAAAAGACAGATGGAGTCATTGTTTTACAGTGGTCAGTCACTAATAGGATTGAAGTTGAATGATGGCGCAGTATCTGCTCCAGTTTCACCTGTTTCATCACCCCTTGAGTGAAGAAATGTTGAGAAGAGTTTGACCATTGATCCGAGCCGACATGAGAGCATGAGGAGTTTGGAAAGTACTACAAAGAGAGCATAGAAGAGATGGAGATGTTACTGGAAGCATACATTGTTGTCATTGATAGCACACTCAACAAGTTGACATTGGTACTGATAAGTACCACTAAATCTGCTTCCTTCTTTCATGGGTCAGTGTTTGAGTTGAAGGAGTATATAAATGACACAGGATTTCATCAATATTCGGCTGGTATTAGTCCCACTTGCGATCTACCTTTCTTGTCTCTTGAACATTATTGTTTTTATGTTATATTTGCCATAAGTTTAAGCTATAACCTAAGTTAAAATTCGGTTGGCATTAGGCTACCTTTCCAGATTGAGCTAGAAATCACTCTGCCTTACTCTTTCATATAACTGAAAGAACAGAATAGCAACGATTAATTTTCTTCTTCCTGCACCAGTTGTTAGATTTCGAGGAGGCTCAATTCTAAAATTGAATTGCTGTCGTTCCAGGATAATGGTCCTAATCAACTAATACAATTCTAGCTTATTCTCACCATTGTAACATTTGTTGTTGCCATTCTTTGGGGTGGTTGCTGGCATCTTTGTCACGAACTTTACAATTCCATCATTTGATGATCCAAATGCATTCGACTACTCAAAACAACAGGGATTTATGGAATAATTATTTTTTGTGCATTTCTTCAAATACAGAAGACTTGTGCCAGTATAGACATTGACGAATTTCTATTTAAGTGAAATCTAGTCATATTAACTACATTTATACTTGGCTGTTCCGAAGGAAAGAGTATCAAAATGACCGTTTTTCAGGAATGGTTACAAGTTCGTTTTTGTACTTATAGCGGCTGGTTTTAGCAAACTTCTCTTTGTTTGCTTGGGCCATCGTTTGCTTGGATGTAATGTAGGTGACCCAATTGGTTGTTGGCAGTTTATTTAAATTAAGCTTATCAGGTGTAACAAGTCGAACATGCTCCATCCCTTCTTTATCTGGATTTTTTTTGCTAAACAGGGAAATGTTTTGCTTGGAAAATTCTATCTTCACAAAATGCTTCAGAACAAGAACGTTCAAGGGGTTACGAGTAAGGAAGATGTGAACTAAATCTGGAATCAATTGGTTCCATGTGAAATAAAATTCCTGATGCAATGTCGTACCTAACAAAAAACTCAAAGCATTTTTAGCTTTTGATAACAATTATGTCATAAGAAAATATTTTACGTAGGAAGGAAAGCAGTAAAATGCATTCACAATTTTTATTTGCATGCCGCTGTTTTTCCTGTAAGGTTGACAAAAATAAGGGTTATTAGAGACCTCGGATAACCTCGATTGTTAATCACATCTTAAGCCTTCATCACATAAGCAAATGCGTCATGGATCTCAAGGCAAATGAGATATATTTGTCAACAGTAATATTACCTTAATATTAGCCATCATATAAGTAGCCTTGATATTAAACTTATAAATTTGTATATTTTTATTTAATGTATTCCAACAATTATGTACCTAATTTGTTGTATAGTCTTGTATATAAATACATACGCACTATAAAAGAAAAAGCAGGCTTTCTACCAAACTTTGGTCTTCCGCAATATTATATTTGTTATGTTATCATGGTACCAGAGCATTCTGAATTTCGTTTGTCGGATCAACTTCTTGACCATTACGAGCAATCAATTAGTGTAACAATCAGTTCGTGTTTTTCACGGTTTATCTTTAATCTTAACAAACATTCAGGTGCAATCTATAACTCTCTTGTGATATTATGGATTGTGAAAAATCTGATACAATATCAGTTAATTTTACTGGGAGGAACTATTCTCTTGAGAAATTTCATTTTCGTATGTTCATAGAAGGGAAAGAATTTTCTGGAATTCTAGATGGGTCCTCAAAAGAACCAATTGGTAATAAAGAAAAGGCTAAATAGAAAGCAAATAATGGTAAGAGTTATCACTTGGATTTTGAATTAAGTGAAAAAAGATATTGCTTTGAGTTTGAGATTGCTAAACTTTCTCAAGATGACAGAGACGCAAGAACTTTTTATTTTGAATTATTGGGAATGTGGACCGAATTGGATATGGTATCTTTGAGCTTTGTTGAAGGTGTGGCATATGAGGCATTGAATGAAGAAAGCAACAGGAGTAGGGATGCGTCAATTCCTCATGAAGCTTAGACCTAAGTTTGGCAATGCTAGGGGCAGCATCATCAATCGAGGCATAATGGACATTTATTTTGTTTCGGGTGACCTTCTTCTAATTAAATATCATTTATTTCAACTAAAATTTAATTAAAATTACAAGTAATTATAATTAAATATCAATTATGTCCAAACAAGATTCAAATATTAATCCTTATGTATTAAATATCTCATATTTAATCATAAAGTTTCTCAAACTTTACAACCAAGTCCAACTTAATTAAATTAACTTTGCTCTCTTCAACCCATTATATATGTGAGACCTATTAGGTTCTCAAATATGTTGACAATGATTATAAATTATAATTTTAATTCATAATTAGAATTAGATAAATTAAAACTCCGCTTAATTTATCTGTAATTATCCAATTAAATATTCTATAATTATAAATCAAGATTAGAGTCTAGCAACACATCATGATCACCCAAATATTTGAGAATGTCAAAGTGGTTTTCACTAATATTTTCGTATATAATTTTTCTGTATAATTCAATCATTTTCATCATACAATGTTTTGTTTAGACATAGAGCAAAAAATTAATGTCTACTCTATTTTTAGTCCAATTATATTATTTCTATGCTATTAGTTATTGATTCAATTAATGAAATTTATAAAGTATTTACAAAATGTCATTTCACTTTGGCTAAGAATTTCCTGAATCATACTAATCAAGAACAACAAAACATTTTCCCTAATTACTTTAGGGTAGTAAAACCTATCTTAATCACTCAACTACCTCTATAGAGTTCATCTACATATAATGACTACCGATTAATCGACTCGTGATTAAATAGTTCATAAGTAGTATTAAAACAGAGCAATCCCTATACAAGATAACTTTGGTGATCTCAAGTCAAAGGATCACTTATACAATCATTACAATGATAATTCCATAGACATACAAGTAATGTTCCAAATGAATTTCTTATGCCAGGTTTATTTAATGAACTTGTTCTTTAACAAGCATCTACACGTTTTTTTAAATATCTCTATACTTTAGCCTATGAGATCAACTACTTCCTTCATGAGAAAAAACAAAATTTGTGCTAATCCTTTTACGTTCTATTAATGTCCAATCTTAATAGAACAATGATTAGGAACATTTAAGAATAATATAGAAATTTCATATAAATCTCATAATTATAATCTTATTATAATTTCATTTGCAATGTACAATTGTTCCACGGATTTTATCATATACATCTAAATATGTACAAGATAAAGAATGTCTCTAGATAATTTTTCACTAAAATACAGCTAAAGTGATTGGATGTAGGCCATAAACCAACAATCTCTCACTTGCACTAAGTCAATCGTTTAAGTTTCTCATACCATATCACTATACGATGATTATTCTACTACTAGAATAGTGACTTAGCGAGAGAATTCTCCAAGATTCTTTATAGTGGACACTTGCTTAAATCTTACAACTCCCATCTTAATTATCATCCTAATTAAGAAAAATTATCTAAATATATTCTTGGATCTTTGATGAGACAATAGCTTCTTATGCATGCCCAATGACTCTAATGTTCTACAGTACATTATTGTCTTAAACAATGCAAGGAACTATATCAAGTTTACTAAAGAACTTATTGATCCTATTAATCATTTCTACTAAATGATAAATGCATTATGGCTTAATTAGCAACTATTGCTACATTGGAACCTTTCCAATATTAATTGATATTGTTTTAAGTAAATGAAACTTAATTAGGATTTACTTCTAAAGTTAAATCCTTGTCATCTTGAACTCAAATATCAACTCATACATAGAATAATGAACATCTTTTATACTTCACAAGTATCTGATATCTTAAATACTAAACATCTTTAGTACATTATTTATGTACTTGAACTTAGAATAGGTCAATAACATCCAATTTATCTCTATAGATCTAATTCCCAAAATTAATTTGTTATCTTTTTCATATCTAACACAAGTTGCTCTTAGACAATTATGATTTTAACAATTAAAAGTTAGAATTATTGCTCTCTATGAGTAATATGTTTCCACATACTCCCACTAAAGAGGACAACTATACTCCCACTAACCCTTTTGTAGACATAATAAATTCGCAATCATCTCCAAAAGAAACTCTTTAAATTCATCATGAAAGTGAATCTTTCAACGTCTCATAGCCTTTCATCTCTACATCAAATGTATCATTAAAGCCATTAGTTCCAATTAGATGTACCGTTATGAGATTTGAATCTTTTAAATTCCTTTTTACTCCCACTATTTATCTTGAGAACCATTCCCTTGTAAGTATACATTAAATCAAACAATTTTTTTCAATGGATCTGTAAGATTATATTTAATCTTTTGGATATCTCATAACCTTTTATTATCTAATTTAGTTCTAAACTTAATAGATAATGTATGCTTCAACTAAGCATCATATCCTTAAATCATCAACTTTGACTCTTTCAAAAACTTAGCATTTGATATCTAATATGAAATCTTGCTAATTGATTCAATTGAAAGTATTGAAGGTAAACCATTATACTAG
>JANITW010000008.1:27348330-27361738 GCA_027564335.1 Erythroxylum williamsii
AAAATTAGTGATTTTCAGTATTGATGCTTTATGATTTGATGCCATGTGAGGTACAGTAGTGATTGTTCGTAGTTCACTCTTATCGTAGGATATGTATCGGAATGACCTACGGGCGTCCCGGTGTATACCCTATGGTAAGGGAGTGCTACATCTATACATTATTCTCATCATGTAAACATTTGTATTACCAATTCACATAAGAACCATGTATATTTATGGTCTATATTCCAATGAAACCATTAAAATCACAATTCATAACTCATTGACCAAAATTTCATATTTTTCCCAAAATTTGACTTTTGGGTCTACTATTTTTGATCATTTAGATAATGCAAATGGAGAGATTTGAGAACACTTTCTTTTATAAAATTTCTCCCCTATGTCTTAGGTTTCTAATGACACAAAGATCATTCAATTTGATTCAGTATTGTGAAAGTTATACTCCAAATATTTTCAGACTGCTTTTATTATGAGACAGTACCCTATACTCAATTTCCACCAAGAAATTGAAAATTTTAAAATCCAATTCAGAATTTGATTTCTTCAGATCATTTGTATCCTTATGTCTCTAGTTTACTCCAAATCAAGAATCATCCTATTTGGATAACTATAGAAAAAGATATGCCCAAAATACTAAAAAATGTTCAGTGTAGAGAAAAATTCGCCACGACGAACTCCTCCAAAGAGGAATTCTCGTGAAATTTTCACAAGTTCGCCACAGCGAAACCTAGAGTTGCCCTCGACGAACTTTACCCGAAAGAAATCCTAGCTAAACCTTCAAGTTTGCCGTGGTGAAGCGAACTTCCACAAATGCATACCTAGTTCTTCAACTTCCGGTTAGATTTTGAGACTCTTATAAATAGAATTTAAATTTTACTTCTTCATGAGAAATGTAGCTATATGTCTCTAGTTTAATCCAAATTAAGAATCATCTCATTTAGATAACTAGAGAAAAAGTTATAGTTAAAAGACTGAGGTATATTCAGTGAACATTTTCCAATCAATCATCCTCAAAATTTCCAGATTTTTATACCAAACCTAACTTGTATAAAAATCACCATTTTCTACTTCATTTACTCCCCATTTTTAACTCCATTTCATCTCAATGTCATTCACCAACAAAGCATGACCTAAATTTGATCATTAACCCAGAAACAAGATATGTTCATGTATCTATTCATCAACTCCCAATTCTCATTAAAACATCCCTTTCACAACCAATCCATCTTACAAACATGTGTAGCATAAACCATAGTTTCTTACTCTTCATATACAACATCAATCATCCATAAAATAACTCATAACCTATTATTTAGCATTTATATGAAACAAAACAGCTTGATAGCTCATTACTCGTCAAGCATATATGTATAAGCTAAAAATTCACAACTCTTCATTATCCACGACACATACATACACAAAGCACCATTTCATGCATTAACCTCTAACTATCATCATAAATGCTCCATTTAACATTACCCATAAAATTAAAATATGACTTACTCGATTTAGCTACCAAATCTTCAAACTCTTCAAGAAAATCTAAAATACCTAACTTCAAACATAATCCACAATCATCACCATCTTTAGGGTTGGAAAGTTAGGATTTTTGGTGAGAATGAAAGAGAGAGCAAAGAGAAGGAGTAGCAAATGGGAGATGAGAATTCAAAGTGGGTGAAGATTTAAAGCATAAAAATCAAGAAGATGAAGAGAAGAAAAGCCACGAAGGAGAGAAGAGAAACAAAGTCAAAACACCAATACCCCCTTTTTAGAAAGAAGCATCGTGAAAGACAACAAGGGGGTCTTTTAATTTAAAAAAAGTCAACTTAAGACATGTTTCATTTGCTCCAATTTCTAAAGCATTAAAAAAAAGGTTCTTTCATCTAACTAGTCCAATCAATTTCAATTTCTACTCCAATTGTCAACCAAATTTTCAATGGCACTTGTGAATAAATCTTAAAGTCATTTATTAAAATTTTCATTGTCATTGGACAGAATTTCTACTACGATTTTTTAATAATTTTTTCACTTAGCAATTTTCCTAGTTTAACAATACCTAAAAAATTTCCAAAATTTTCGCCAAAAATCTCAAAAATTCTAAATCCGCAAATACACTCTCCAAAATAATTTTCAATACCTACAAACCACAATTCTCAGTAAAAATCACATTCAGAAAAAATTATACCTGGAATGTCAATGAATGCATGTATAGTCATTTTCATGTGCAAAATTTTACTATTCATGTGTATTTGCATGTCATATTATGCATGAACATGAAATGCATTTTCTAATCTCTCAATCATCTCTCATATATTCTATTTTAGCCACAACATGGGTACCGGGATGTTACAGCTTTTCTTTCTTTAAATTGTAGAATCTAAGATTCAGGATTGAAATACATAACTTTCTAGATATTCTCCAAATCTTTCTTAGTCGTATTGACTAGATTGTGTGTGTTGCCAATATTATTTTTAAAGAGTTTCTTAATTTCTTGTCTGATAATGTGCAACCTCCTTATAAGAAGATATTGTTTGGTTCCCTTGATATTGGAACTTAGAGCTTTCCAGATTCCTTTTTCAAAACTTGCAAACTCCAAAAGGAAGTTATTGAATATGAAGGGAAAATTGGATGTAATTTATTTTGTTGAGGTTAAAATGGGTATATGATCAAATAGATAATTGTTTGAGAACTTATAGAAACAATTTTGAAAAACAAACATCCACCTCAAGTTGGCAACACTTATGTCTAACTTCTTCCTATTAGATGAGGATCGTTTTCTTTGTTATTCCAGGCTTAGAAGCAACCGCCCGATGGGATATTAGTTAGTTGAGCATCATCAAGACATTTACCAAGCTCTATTATGGATTCCAAACTACTCTCAAGCCTTCCTCTTCTTCCAAATTTATTAGAGAGTTAAAGTCACTTAATAACATGTAAATCATATTGATTGAATTAGCTAAATCCCTAATCTAGGTTCTATAAGAAATTTTTTTATATGCATATATGAGTGAGATGCATAGATACTGATTTAGAGACAACATATAAACTTTGAGGTGAATTATCTGATATAAGATAAAAGTCGAACAAACTATCAGTACAATAAAATCATATAAGACTATTTCTCTACCATTAGGATGACAGTCATGATTTGTGATGATCTGCCACTAAGATGGAAAATAACTAAGTGACCTACAATACTCCTTTCTCATTCTAATTTCAACAATTCCAGCAAGAGTCAGTTTGTTTTATAAAATTGTATTCTTGATCATTAACTTCTTATTAGTCAATTATAGTTAATGAGTTGTTTCCTTTATAAATTTATGCACTTGTCGTATCAGGTTGCTTTATTATACTCTAAATACTTGGACTACTGGTTTTCTTAATTGATTGGGTACTTATTCTACTAGTTTCTCTCCGAACCTACTTTTTCCTTTACTCCATCATTCTTTGCAGGTGATTCACATGGGACCTGGTCTACCCAAGAAGAAGAATAAGGCTATACCAAGCAACTTAGTACCGACACAACTGCAGTCGCGGTACTGTCAGTTTCTTGGAGTGTAGCTAATGAGTCATCTGCTCGTACGCAGCCATAAGATCACACACCTGCACCTTGTGAACCTACTCTAACACCAAGAGATGTCACATCTTTGCCTACTACTCATCTTAGAGATAAGTATGAACAACTTTTGAATATATAACGCAATATTAGTTCTCCATCAACTTCTCAAGAGATGCTTCCAGCTTCTGATTATCAGAAACCAATAAATCAGAACATTCTTCCCAATGTGGGCTCTTCTTCTGCAAGCACTGCAGGTATGATCTTTCACATCACATTGGTGAAATTTATTAAGTTTAATTATTTTGTTTATCTAACCAATTAAGAATATGTTATATGCTAATTATAAATTATTCCTTTGCTATTTTAGGATCCACTACTAATCCAAAAAATCAAGGGTGTCACAAAAGAACACGGATTGACAAAGATTAATAAGGCGATAGGTAAGAAATTGGAGATAGAGATCTCCTCTGCTACACAAAAGGACACGATCGATTAACTACCGAAGTCGAACAACAAAAAAAGGTCTTGAAACTTTTATGTGCTACGCATAATATTTGTTTAGATTAGATAAGTACTCATATTGATATATTAAACACTTATGACGTATTGTTTATATTAATTACTATATTATGACTTGTTTGAGAATTGTAATTAAATAATAAATTGCCTGCACGTATTAAATTCTTATTATACATGAATAATTATTAAAATTAATGATATACTCAAAAATTGAAGAATTATTAAATAAATAAATTCCATAAATAATATTGAATAGTTATTAAATAAATAAGATTTAAAAATTTTGTTATTTAAAAAATAATAATTAAATTAAAATTATTTTATGAATATTGAAACAAAATAATTATTAAAATTGAAATTATTTTCAGATTTAATGAAAAAAGAAATAATATTTAAAATTGAATAATTATTAAATTAAAATTATTTTCGGATAAATGAAAAAAGAAAAATTAAAATTAAAATTTAATAATTATCAAAATTAAGTTTATTTTCGGATGAATGAAAAGATTTAATTATTAAAATTGAAAATTTATTAAAAAAATTATTTTTAGATATTTGCAAAAATTAAATTACTTACAATCCGCGATGTTTGTTCTTAAATGTCGCAGATTGTAACCTATATAAACGTCGCAGATTGCTTGCTAGTTTCTGCGACGTTTTTAAAAAATGTCGCTGAAACCGCTACAATCCACAACATTTTCTTAAAACGTCGCGAATTATCCGACCTTCTGGTTATATTTTTGGAAACGTCGCAGAATGTCAAGGTTCCTTTTCGCTACACCACTTTCGACAACGTTTTTTGTGATATTTTTTAAAATGTCGCAAATGAGATTTTGTGACGTTTCTTGACCTTTTGCGACGTTTTTAAAATATCACAAAAGGGGTTGTTTTCTTGTAGTGGAAATAAAGTCACTATAAGCCAAGTAGATATCTGATCATTATTTAGAGGGTAATAATTTTTGGAGAATTAAAAGTATAAGTGATTCCTCCTAGAATATGTTGTAGCTTCTAAGGATGAGAGACAATATGCACAAAGAACTCAAGTACAAAATTGTGTAACTTCTAAGGATGAGAGACAATATGAAGAAGAAACTTAAGTAGAAAATTGGAAATAGGGAGAGTACCAGGTTATAGTATAATAATTGGTGTGAACTTGGACAATTATACTTAATCCTTAAGTTGCAGAAACTCAAGGTCGTCCTGACGTTTTATAGGCCCTGAGTAAATAAAAAAGTTCTTATTTTATTATTTTTTATTTCTTTATGATAATTAAGAGTGAGATCTTATAAACAATAAAAGAGGTAAAATATGTGTCTTTTTATTGCTCTTTATAAAAATCAAGACTTTCATAAAATATAAAATAGAATCCTTTTTATTACCTATTTTATTCTTCATAAAATTGGACTCTGGGCAGGTGCCTTGCTTACCCTGACCTAGGTCCGGGTCAGAAATTGACGCATATGTTTAAGTTTATGCGATGGTCAAAGCGATAATTCAGAGTTACAAATGACATTATAACTCTATGGCTTTGCTCTAATTATAAGAGAGGTTCCACATATTCCCCTATTCCAGATCTGGGGGGATAAGTTACTTGGAGGAGGCATTCTTCAGGGAGATTCATTAACAACTTATATAATCAATCTTTAAAGACAAGCTCCTATAGTCAACTAATTTAGTTTAATCTCATTTAAGCAAAGTTAGTCATACGATCATTATGATCAATATTAACTAAATTACCTTCATACATAAACAAATGATTTATAATAGGTAATAGTAAGTTAGTGAATATAGTTGTATTCATTGCAAGAGCCAACACGAACAAGAGTTCTACTCCAAGAACGCAGAAGAATCTATCCCACTTGTGAGTTTCCTCTATTCGAACGGGTTTCCTCCCTTTAAAGACATCGAAGCAGTGTTGGTTCTCAGTGAGTAACCGCTGGTTGTTTGCGCAGCTCCAAAAAGCATCCTATCAGCTCCATTTCCGCCCGCTTGTTGTGGTCTGCAACGTAATCAAGCAAAAGATGATTTATTTTTCGTTCATTATGAAATTTTCCATCATCACACAGACCGATCACATTATTTAATGAAACGAGAATTAGAAGCAGGGATTTACCAGTAGTCTTCACAAAGCATTTTGTTTGACCATGAAGATGATCATAAGGATTTTGAACTCAACAAGAAATGAGCTTGCATGATAATAACTTGAAACCTTGTTTAAACATTCTGTCAACTTCTAACCGTTTAAGGTGGACAAATAAAAGCATCATAGTAGACCTATAAGATTCGTGTCTCCTAGATTCTTCGGAAGCTAACCGGAGTATAAAGCACCATCGTGTGAGATAATGAAGTTACATCTTCAAATTAATAATTGTTCAAGGTGGTCCCATGGTGAGGAGCAATTGATGAAAAGCTCATACATGAAAGAAAAATTTTTTACCCGGAAGGTAGCAGGTACATGGGTGCTTTTTGCTCCATGTATGCACCTGAATTATAGGAATTAAGCTAATAAATTTTTTTCTTCTCGATTTAGGATAAAGAGTGCTTGGGAAAGGACAAGCGAATGGAAAGTGAAGAAAAAGATATGGATTTACCAGAAGACGTTGCTGGAAGAACGGAAGAGGAATGAGCAAGTACAGCCGATCCATAAGACGGTGATATATTTGCCATTGATCCTGAAGAATTATGACCAAATATGGAAGTTTGACCTGCGAACTGAGGAGCTGATGTGTTTGGAAATGCACCCGGCCAGTTTCCCTGGAAAGGATACTACAGCACAACATTGCATTTGTTTCAAACTAATTCATATTTTTATTTTTTGATTTTATTTTAATATATTCTTGAAGAAACAAAGGCCACAGAAAAGTAGAACAAGGACAATTCTTCAAATATTCACTTCATAAGCAAATACACTGGGAACCCTGTAATCAACAGGTCACTTTATAAAACCTAATACCTTTACGTCAGCATTTTGCAAAGCTAGGTTACATTCTCTGGCAGGTTTACTATGGTTTACAAATGTTTACTTGAATATTCAAGCAATAAAAGCAGAAATTAAAGGCAGGATTACATGTATGTAAAACTCGTCCTCCTTATGCAACTCAAAGTTTGTCAGCTTTCGGAATTCAATTAATAAAGAATGAACGAAACACTGGACCGGTTATTAATGCTTATGTAAATGATTAACTCCGGTCCATACAATTAATCTGTAAACTTGAGCAAAACCAAAAAGACTCATTAGCGTTTGGCCCTCTACCCCAGAGAGCTCTGCTCATTACTAAGCACTAGGAATCCATGCCCAAATGTGATGTTAATCTCAACATCTAAGTCATCACAATCAATCAAACAACAGTACATATCAATTAATTAGGACGGTTGCACATCATTGATGTTTTGGAATCTTCAATTTTCACAGCTTTTCATTCAAACATGACTCCCAATAAATCAAAGATACATGATGATAGTGAAAGCAAGCATTCAAGCGTGTCAAGTACGATAGAGATTAAGTTCAGAAATAGCTTAACAAAACCCCAGCAGAAAGATGAATGCGAAACAGATATATCTAATAATGACCATACCGTTGTAGCTTGTTGTGGAGTGGTTTCATTGTTAAAATCAAACGGATTTGTAGATTTTGGTGGATTTAGATATGCTGGAGTATGCTGTCAACAAAAAAAAAAAAAAAAATGGATAACATCCTTAGTATCTTATGCATAAAACATAAAGAAATGGAACACTTGTCTCACTTGATCATCTTGATGAATCACATACCATTTGGTTGGTGTAATATTGATGACCATATTCCGTGCTGTACGAGTGACCATTTTGCCAACTGCTTGTTGACCCACTGTAGGGAGAATAGATTGCAGTAACAAGCTCCTGCAAGAGCTAAACATCTATGAGTAACAGCCATTGGAGGAACACCTAAAATTACGCAAGGCAAGGTAACCACCACTGGCAGTTTTTTTCTATCATTTAGCTTTGTTTCCACTGGAACAAACGGAGATATAGCTCCAGAATTGGAGTCTGGGTCTGTTTTCGGGATATCTGGAGACGGATGTCCAGCGAAAGCATTATCAGGTCCATGAGCACCGATGACAGTTGATGACTAATGATATATGTAAATAACATGCACAAAGATTGGAAAACATATATTTGTCTATACAGATACTTAGGTATATTTAAACAGAAAAAGCTTAAGACTTCCATATATTGTTACCCCAATTCATATACCATTAAATTCTTGGACGGACTACAATTAATGAACTTTTTGCTTCTTGTCCGCATCTCTAAAGTATCATTACAAAAGTTCCTACTCAAGCCATCCTTTTACGTCCTTTGATGGATAAATTGTAATTTTAAAAGCTATCAATACAGTAACGAAGAAAGAGCTTTTGTCTTGATAACGAGACAAGATTTTCTGTCTAATATTTTTCTGTCTTATTCTATCTCATAAAATTTTAGTTATTTATTTTGTGAGACCTATGCAGGACTCATGTGAAACTCACGTAAATAAATAGCTGAGATTTATTGGACACAATAAAATATCATAATATTAGATAAAGGATCTGGACTCTTTGATAATTTGTTGCTCTTATAACCATTTTCTAAAACTTGACAGCAAAGGCCAAATTTTACCTGGTTGTCTAAAGTACGAATTTTCATTGTTCTCTGTCGCACAGTGGAACTACCATCATCAGCTGCAAATACAGAAGGCTTATATTGCTGCATTCCACACACCTCCAGCCCATTTGAAACCTTTGAGACACAGTCAATGCCGACATCACCGATAGCTGATGGAGTACCATAGGCAAAATTTTGTGCTGGAAAATCAGTAGCTGTTAAGATTGCAGAGGAATTGAGGTTTTCAAGTAATGACAAAGTCCCTCCTGCATGTGAACCTGAAGAAATACCTCCTGCAGGAATGTTGCCTCCAGTGTCAATCTCCAAAGCTACCAGTTGATTTTGACATCAACGGAACCAACACCATCACATAACTTTATCTGGCCTCCAGTTACAGAAGATGAAACATTACCTGCAAACATGTCGCCTCCTGGTGCAGTTGTAGAATCACCCCCAACACTTTCTGATGATTGTTGCTTTTGCCCAGACGGAGCAGCTGGTGGAACATTATGTATGATCATATTGTCTGCTGATGCAGTATCAGAAATTCCAATACTATTCAGTGGCATCAACATTTGACCTGGAGGCACAGCTGATGAAGCCATATTGCTACCAGATGCTGTCGTGGAAGTATTAGTACCAAATGAAACTTCTTTCTCATTACAAGGGAATGTTGGAACTGAAAACTCCAATAGTAAAAGTTCCAAAGTAGTCATTTTTGGGGCTTGAGGTATGATCTTTTTAGCCGAAAGTTCATGAGAGGAGTTTTCTCCTTCACTAAATGAAAATTTTTTGTGCGTCTGTGGTTCTAATGCTTCTGTAGGGGCCTTGCTATCTATATTTTTGCCAGTCAAGCTGTCTGCATTCTTACTTTTTTGTTCCGCTGGATTCCCATTACTAGATGTCGTGCTTACTGAAGGTGACACCCTCTGCAGCTAAAAAGAAATAATGAAGTGGAACATTATTGATTGCACAGGATCACAAAGCAGAGTTCCAAAATATCCAATCCTACAAACTACTGAATTGCTGCTACATTTTGGGAGCACTTAATGGGGGCTTGACCAAATTTCGACAAATATTAATGTAGAAACAGTTAAAGATCCGATATACAAAGTTGTAAGAGTAATAAGATTCATAGGTGGGGTTCCATCATCAAGATTCACAAAGAGGGGGTTTGATTTAGAGGCTGGGAGAAACTCCAAAGCAGTAAATAAGCGGAAGACTTTTAAGGGAAGTGCATTTTCGAAATTCTCATCAAGAGTTCATGCTACAGCAGTTTGGCTGTCCCAGAAAACATTGCCTACTTTCTCGTGGGACACATGCAGAGGTAGTCAAACTTCAAATCTTCAACTACTCGGTCATATGTAAATATCTTGCAAACAGTCATACCTGATTTTGAGCTGAACCAACAGGATTTTTTGCATCTGTCAATTTCGAACATTTGCCTACCTGTAGTGGAAGAGGTTTCTCCCCTAGAATAGGTTTAAAAGGACGAACCATAAAGGATTTGGATTGATATAAATTCTTTGATTGGCCAGGAGTGCTTTTAATATCCCTGGATTCTCCATGTAACAACCTGTAGTTATCAGGTTTCTTTCCACTTTGAACCCCATCACGAAATCTGTCATCGACAACCTCAAAACGGGCAGTGCTTTTAAAACTTCCGTATCTTGAATTTTCTTGAGAATAAAGACTTCTTTCATTCTTATAAGAATCGTTCCGTCCACGAGAACCTGGTCTTTCATTTTTTTCGCATCCGTCTTCACAATATGATTTTCTACATCCACCAAGATATGCGCATGCCATCCTGCTCTCAAAGAATTCCTCCTTGTTACTCTGTAAAATTGATACAATAGAACTTTTTAGAAAGAAATCAAAAATCTCCTAGAATCATTCAGCTAAAGTTACAAATGTAGAGTTACCTAGGTCATATATTTTGACATAACCACCATATCCCAGCAGAAAGCTGGTATCACATAACAAACTGGATGTGCAAAGTGAATATTTCGTGGAACTTACTGATTTCATCCTTAGAAGCTTCTCTTGATTGTTGTCTCCAGCATACCTTCGATCCACATAAACATGCTTGATAAAATCCCGAAGTTTACTAAGATTGCTGGTAATGGACATACAAACTGTAAGATTTGAATAATAATATTACTGAAACATTAGCTTGAGAGATTTCATTGATAACTATATGCAAAAGTACCTGCAATCAGGATAAGAATTTCGTTGAGGATTCCATTCTTTGAAATATATTTGCCTTGCTCTCTAGGAAAAAGTTGATAATCAGACCAAAGAGATTAAATTATCAGAAATGATAGGAAGATTAGTTTTTTCCGTTCACCTCATTTCCTGCTGCTTGAAGAGCGCTAACTTCCTCCGCGTTGAATTTAGACATTGACACTGATTTAACACGATGTGTGAATTCCCGGCTGGAATTCAACGAAGTAAATCAATGAATTTACTAAAAAATAAAATATTCCATGATAAAATAAATTAGGTTAAACTGCGGAATGTGTCCATCGATGAAATATATAACACGCAAACATTTTCTACGGCGTTACTAGTATGTTACAGTCAGGGGACATGTCAATACTTACTGTACAACATTGCAGTTCATGCAGACAAAAGTGGAGAAGGTAGTGCAAACATATTGTGGTCCCTGCCAAAACAGGATATTCAGGATCTATAAGCCTGTATTGTCTGAATCATATATGTATACTTTTACAAATAAAAAATATGCTGAAAGACATACCTAAAATAAAATAAAAAAGAAAGTAATTGACATAATTTGAATAGCTGCAAAATCAATCATTACCAGAAGACGGCTTCCCTAGGAACGTGTGGAAAACATATAAAAATGACTAATGGAAACTGATATTTAAGGTCCAGACCAGTGAACTAGACTCTTTTTTCCTTAAGCAAGCCTCAAGGCATGATTTGACGCCCCTAAAAAGGTTGTGCGCCATTTCTTCTCTACTATATTTTCTGCGTTTACGAAATTGTTTTTACAGATTATAAGTTTCCAGAAACCTCGCAAGGCTATATCAGATCACGATATGTTGTCTTTTGCTGTATGTCTATATAATGAAAGAACATTCAAGCTGCCGGAACATTCATCACTTAAAGCTCAGCTGTGCACTACAAAACCAATTCTAAGTCATCAACATCTTGTCTGAACAATAATCATCGGTCCTTAGGAATTTAAACAGCCAAAAGATTATCTGCTTGCACTCGATAACCACACAAGTAACCATTCCTAGAGCGACCGTAACGTCCGATTACAAAAAGAAATTTCTGAAAAGAATACAAATAAAACAAATACCAAAATATTGCAATTAATGCATCTTCTGTTCTCGGGAAGTTTGAGAAGACCCCGAATAATTCCTTCAATTCTCTCCTCTTCCTTCTCTTTCCTACCCATTTTCCCCAAGAAATGACTCGGCCTGTTCCATCAAACAAAGGAGAGAGCAAGAAGTTAGACGTGTTCTCTTAAATGCATCACGGTCTAGGGTTTAACAAAATGTTCTAGGGAAGTTCGAACACTAAAAATAAAAAGGAAGCAGAAAGGAAAAATTACCTGAGCTCGGAAAGCAATGGACGGAGAGAGGTGGAGTAGAGAAAGCTGAAACGGGAATCGGAGAATGGGAATGAAGCTAAACCGTCTTGTGAACAAGAAAACTCAGGAAAATGTGGAGGGAAACTCGGCAGTTATAACGGTTAGATTACAGGACAGAGTTGGCGGGTAATAGGAACTTTTGTGTCTTTTAATGTTTTTCAGGCTCGGGTCAAATCGGGATCTGTTCTATGACTTTGACATTTCCCGTACGTCGTTTCTTAGTTTTCTTTTCTTCATTTACTCTTTGGCATGATGCTCTTGCAAATTATATACACGTCGTCCTTTTCCTTTTATGATTTTAATTTCTTATTTTAATTTTCTTATTAATATTGTTATAATTATACTTTTATTATTAACAATTATAAATACAAAGATAGAAATTAAATAACTAAAAATAAATAATTCTATGTAATTACTTGAATAATTAACTTTATTCTAGACAAAATATTCATTACTAATACATTATAAAATAGAAATTAAAGGTACCATATTATTTAATGTTTTTAACAAAAATAATTATTAATTTATATGTATAAATACATAAAACATTTAATTTAATTTCTCTAAATTTAAACAATTACTATTAAATCTATTAATAGATATAATTTATATCTGAAAAATTTTGCCGTTGTGATAAATTAAGCAATACTATTTAGTTTTATTTATTAAAATATTTCGTTAAAAGTTTTTGGAAATTAAAATGATTATATTCAAAAAGAAAGCTAACTTTACAAACAAACAAAAAAGAAGATCTAGATTGAACCAACTATTAAGAAGATGGATGTATCAATGTTAACTGCAAGGTTACCATTAAGTGAAATACAATGTGGGAAAGGCTTAAATAGGCAATGGTTTTGTTAGATCAACCCCCACATTTCTCTAGTTTAACAACAAAGTTTTGCATCCTTGAAGTGGCACCAAATCCTCTCCTTAATAGATTGTACAGTGTTAGCCTTAAATTGTTGTAAGTTAACCTACTTAAGCTTGTATCTCTAGGATTTTATTTCTCTCCATACTTCAGATATTAGTGTACAAAGGCGAGTTTCAACAAGATCGAGTCTTGCTTGTAACCAATCGAATTAGGCTAT
>JANITW010000008.1:27464561-27476389 GCA_027564335.1 Erythroxylum williamsii
GGTTGAGGCAACCATGAGGTAAGTTCACTGTCAGAAGCTGCCTAAATTTAGTTAGAACTTTAGCTCCTAAGGTCGGGTAGTTTCCTTTAGTCTAAAACAATCTACTCACTCTAAAATCTCCCTCATTCTCTAACTTGCAATTAAAAAGAGAGACTTACTATTATGAATCATATTAGAGGCTCCTGTCTCCCTCTTACCAGTCTCATATGTAAGCTATACTTGAAAGCTTAGGAAACCAATGGTCATCTATTCTTTGAATGTCCATTAACCAATTCAATATGGAAGGATATTATGAGGCTCTACAACCGAGATCAACAAGATTTATGTTAGGGAAGTGTTATTTACTAGATCACCAATTTAATCCAAAGAAACAAGGATGATGGTAAATTCATTAAGGTAACTTTAGGCACTTTAGTTTATAACATATAGTGAGAAAGGAATCAACGCATTTTTAAAAGCAATAATGTACCTTAGAGCTTATGAGTGAAAGGAATATTATATGCGTCAAGAACTAGTTGCAGCTAGAAGAATAACTTTAGTTCTATCTTCAAACATGAAGATGAGATGGAATTTATGACTTCCAATAACTTAGTTACTTTATGATTGGCTGGTGTGGGCATGTCATCCCTATGAGAGACGGCTAGTGAGGGTTCGTTGATATAACCCTTCATGGTAACTTGCTCACGCTTTATGACTCCGGATGGATTGTTAGGCTTCGAAAATGGGGCTCAACAAGAACACAACAAAGGTGTCCTATCGATGGATATTATTACAATAAGAAAATGAATGGAAACCTACTAGTAATAAGTTCTAAACTAGATTTTATGATGAATTATTGCCTATTGATTGTCACAAGATGAAGTTGTTAATCAAAAGGCTCTTGAGGCAGCTTCTATTTGAATAGTTTTACAAAAAGCTTCCCCCTAATCCTATTACGAATTATCCTCCTAATCAGGCCCTATCTCATATTGAGTTACCCATGGAAAGCTTAGAATTTCCCTCAGTAGTTGTTAACAAACAAGATATAGAGGGTAAGTGTAAACCTTCAAATGATCCTTATAATACTCCTAGTTTGTGGAAAAAGGAAAGTCAGGACGAAAAACCAATTCTAAACTATAATATAGGAAATGGGAAGTGTAGTGTTTGGTACCTTCTCTTCCTTATCACTCAATTCAGTTATCCTAAGTGGTATGTATGTAATAATCAAACTTTCTCAATAGATCATTCCCAAAAGATGATATGAAGGAAGTGATTTTCTCTCTTAACCTCAAAAAGATCCACAAACTAGATGGTTTCAATGCCTTATTTTACCATAAATATTGAGACTCTATAAAGGATCATGTATGTGAAGTAGTAGTTTTCAAGAATGTTTAAAGCTTAGAAGAATACTCATTTATTTTTTCTTCTTAATGCTCATAACCCCTCTTTTTTTTCTAGAGAATTTAGGCCCATATCATGTTGTAATAGTTTTTACAAATTATTTCCAGGTCATTGCCTACTAAATACAACATATCTTGCCTTCCTTTATTAGTTAATTAGAAGCAACATTAAGAAAATGTAGAAGCATTGGGGAAAATGTAATGCTTCCTCAAGAATCTTTTATGAATTATCATCTTTATGGATTTGGAGCCAACTCTGCACTCAACATTGATATCCATAAAGCTTTTGACATGGTGAATTGGGACTTTATGCTTCAAACTTTACAGGCATTTAGATTTCCAACTTCTTTTATCTCCTAGAAAAATAGATGGTTAACTACAATTTCATTTGTACTCATCATTACTAAGAATTCAAGTTAGGAGCATAGATTTAAGTTCCATAAGAAATGTAAGAAGCTGGTTATAACTCATCTTGCATTTGCTAATGATTAAATCCTTTTTTTTGGGTGCTAAGGTTCCCAGTTTCAAGTATAATGAAATACTTTAAGGAATTCAGCTCTTTTTCAAGTCTAAGCATAAACAAAGATAAGAACTTCTTAATAGTCTCTGCATATGTTTTCACTTCAACACAAAACTTATCTTTACTATCAGGTTTAACTCTCAAATCTCCTCCATTTTCATATCTATGGATTCTAATCTCTTCTAAGAGACTTAATTTTATGGATTATCAATGGTTTTTTTATGTGATTAAAAGGAGGACTAGGGCTTGGACATCCAAATGCCTATCTTTTGCTGGAAAATTTCAACTAATAATTTCGGTGGTTAGCAACCTATATGTCTATTGATCTACTTTATAGTTTTTCCTAAGAAGCTATGCAAATAAATTGATAACCTCCTTAGGAATTTTCTTTAGACAAGGATTGTGCTCTCTAAACCTTTTCCAAAATAAGTTGAAAAGAAATATGTTTGCCTAAGCATAAAAGGGGATTAGGAATCAAATTTGTAATCTTAGTGAATAGATTAATGATGATTAAGGGGCTTTAGAGAATTGTTAGTGAAAAAGAGTCCCTTTAGGTCAAATGGGTGTATAAACTCTATTTAGGGAATATCAGCTTTTGGACTATTAGCTATGGTTTGACAACTTGAGTGTTCTTGGCCCTTTGAACTTACTCCCTAGCTTTGCAAACATCATAATATGTTTTTCTACTAAAGCAAAGGTGAGTTGCTTGGTTAATGAAGGAAAATGCATTGTACTAATAAGAGTACAAAATTCTTTTAAAGTTGCTTTCCTCTTTATCCCCTAAACCCTTAGTTGAAAGATAAGGCACTATGGTTGAGGCAACCATGAGGTAAGTTCACTGTCAGAAGCTGCCTAAATTTAGTTAGAACTTTAGCTCCTAAGGTCGGGGTAGTTTCCTTTAGTCTAGAACAATCTACTCACTCTAAAATCTCCCTCATTCTCTAACTTGCAATAAAAGAGAGACTTACTATTATGAATCGTATTAGAGGCTCCTGTCTCCCTCTTACTAATCTCATATGTAAGCTATACTTGAAAGCTTAGGAAACCAATGGTCGTCTATTCTTTGAATGTCCATTAACCAATTCAATATGGAAGGATATTATGAGGCTCTGCAACCGAGATCAGCAAGATTTACGTTAGGGAAGTGTTATTTACTAGATCACCAATTTAATCCAAAGAAACAAGGATGATAGTAAATTGATTAAGGTAACTTTAGGCACTTTAGTTTATAACATATAGTGAGAAAGGAATCAACGTATTTTTAAAAGCAATAATGTACCTTAGAGCTTATGAGTGAAAGGAATATTATATGCGTCAAGGAACTAGTTACAGCTAGAAGAATAACTTTAGTACTATCTTGAAACATGAAGATGAGATGGAATTTATGACTTACAATAACTTATTTACTTCATGGTTCTCTGAGAACTAATAAATCAATAGGGTATTGTTGAAGATGAGATGGAATTTATGACTTACAATAACTTATTTACTTCATGGTTCTCTGAGAACAAATAAAACAATAGGGTATTGTTGCATGCAATGACTATTGCTTCATATTAGTCTATGATATGAGTTTCTACTAATGTTATTTTTATGATGTAAGCAACGGATTGATTAGTAATTTAATTTTTTAAAAAAAAAAAGTTAAAAGACTTTAATATTTATATTAAAATATAAATCAAATCATAATATTTTGAAATATAAAAGAATTTTTTAATTTTTCAAATTTAACTTATTCAAACTTTTAACAAACAGAAACTGAGACAATCTTTAGTAAAATAATGGAAGTTTTAATAAAATATTAAAATTTACCTTTTTTTATTTATTTGTCTTCATTTGGGTCCCACTAATGTTAGAGTCCCAAGTGGCATTAGTGAGACATCCATGCGGCATTAGGAGGAGTTTCGTTTGAAGGTTTGGAAATGAAGAAATGAAATAATTGTGAAAAACAGTATTTGCTTTGGGGTTTTCAATTCTAGGGGAATGAATTTATTCTATTTAATTTGGGAATCTACTAAACCTACTAAGGGGGTGGGTATCGAGTTTTCATTCCAGTCTAAGTTTTTATCACGTTTATTTTACTCTTTTATCCTCAGCCTTTGTCATACCATCCTCTTTACTTCCTTATCGCCTCTCAATTCCTTACGATCTCTCATCTTACCTTATTACGTCTCATAAACGAAGAAATTTTTTATTCTGCGTCTTTAGATATATTGTCTAAAATCCCTCGATTTAATATGAACTCCCAATAAACATATGAAGGGAAAATTATTTTCATTTTTTATTGAGGGTAAAAATAGTATTATATTATCTTTCATTCCTATTAATGCAACAAACCAAACAATATTATTGGTCTTAATACAGAAACTCAAGTTACAAACCAAACATTTTTTTATTTTTCATACTCATTCTCATCCCCTTCTACTATTATACCCATCTTCATAGCCAACCCCGCGCTCAAACCAAACACCCCCTTACGTTTTATTCTATTTCATATTCTCTAAGGTTATATTTAGTTAGTTGGTTATTAATAAATTAAATGGAATGTAAAATTATTTCATCATTTAGGAGGAAGATTTATAATAGAATGGAATGGAATAAGATGATAAGGAAAAATTTCACATTACATCTCATTCCATTCTAAACAGTACAAATAAGTTACTTCCAATTTGAATGTTTAAGATGAAATATAAAATGATAAATAACATTTCACTATATTACATTATAAATTCTTCTATTCCTCCCAAATAACAATTTTCTAATATTACATCTATTTACATTTCAATTTCTTATAAACCATTTCATACTATCTCATTCTATTCTATTCTATTAAAAACTTTATGTTTATCTAGGAATAAAGAAATTTATTTGACCAATACTTTACTCCTTACGGGTTGATTCGATGCGAGTGAGGATTAGTTTAAGAGTGGATGACTTAAATACATCTTCTTATAATTGAGATCCTCCTAAAACACGTGGACGATTGAAACAAAAAATTATGTCCGACCAAAAATAACCTAAAGCAACAAATGAAGAAACACTATTCTCTTGCAAGTTATTTTAGGTTTTAGGCTGACCCTTTGTATGGATATCGTTTATTTGTTGCCTTCTGGAATCGGTGCCCTAAAGCTATAATGATCACTGCAAGTTGCGATGCACTTGATCTTGAATTCGTCATTGTTGTCTCAGTGAAGGATTTATGGAAGGTGAGGAGACAAACTCTTCGCGTG
Source organism: Erythroxylum williamsii (assembly GCA_027564335.1). Lineage (NCBI taxonomy): Eukaryota > Viridiplantae > Streptophyta > Magnoliopsida > Malpighiales > Erythroxylaceae > Erythroxylum > Erythroxylum williamsii. Next base: position 27,469,691 of record JANITW010000008.1, read on the forward strand.
CTAATTTGGGCCCTTGGAAATGACAGGAATGACGAGGGAGAAGAAGTAGACCAGTGGGATTGGGATCGCCAGAGCTTGAAGTCTCCATCATCAGGCAGCGATTTCTCAGGGAAGTTATGCTAAAATTGGGAGCAAAGCGTTGAATTTAAAGCATAGACTCTACCAATCTCAGCGCAGAAATTTTTTTTAAGAGGTTAAAGTTTTTGTTAATTAAAATTTGAAGTAATTAATTTTGAAGTCCTTAAAATTCTTACACACCTCAAAATGAGTTAAAGTGTCTAACATGTACTTTGAACTCAAAATATTTATTAACTTCCGAATTTCACTCTAATTTTCAAAATTATATAAAATTTATCTTTACATAAAAGGTGACATAATTTCATGTGCATAAGCATATCATAAATATTCACAATCTAAAAGTTAAATATAATAAATAAATTAAAACAATTTGGAAATTCAAAAGTAACAAGAACTAATTAATAAACATTATAAATAAAAATATAAATATAGGCCATGTTTACCTCAATTCATGACAATATGCCACTAAGTTAACCAATTCCAAAGGTAGCTAGTTTACCTCAATTCATGACAATTTCACGTGCCCTTCTGTTTGATAAGATGTTTTTCATTTTTGATATAAATAGAAAAAAAATTAAGTATATGATTCTACCATTTGCGAGATCCATCTCAGCTTCTTGTAACAACTACGAACTATCAACTAATGTCTGAAGTTAATCAACCGAGATGCTCGCCACCAGCTTTCATCAACTAGCCACAGAATCAGCTGAGAATATCGTCTCTCTGCATTATATAGTCGATGTGGCAATTGCTTCACCAACGTTGGAAAAACTAGATCTAATCACCATTCGGAAGGCCAAGGTGTGATGGATCTAATAACTGCTTTAGACGGACCAATAATTAAGTAAAGCCAATCACCAGAGACAACTTTTTACAGGAGAAGTAAAAGCTAAGCCCACATGTAGGCATGATTCGTACTCTAATTACTGTTTCATTAAGATAAGCAACTTATAAGTGTACAATCAACTGCACCTGCTAACGTTCATATAAAGTCGGAACACTTGTTTCAGACAGACTTCTGGCTCTGAAGTTTCTCATTCTTGGCACATGCCTCCTGGAAATTGAGAGCTTTATTACCAGTTTACCGACAAAACGGGGAAGGAAACTGATAGATTCCCAGAAATAGGTATGTATAAAATACGAGTTTGCTATTGATTTCTATGAATGAATACAATGAAAATCTAGTTTCGACGGCCAGTACCGCCAGCCTAGGGCTCATACACATGTCATTCTATCTGCATACCCTCTCCCTCCTGCCACTCTGTTATTTGTACTAAGAATCTGTAGCTAACAGATTCTGTTAACGGACAACCTGATGATTGGTTGTCAGTACTAATACTAACTAACTACCCAAATAACATAATACCATATTCCACAGCCCATTACTCCTCTGCCCTTTGCCTATTCTTCCTAACATAGAATTGGGTCACCTTAGGTCTATCAGAAACATAGAAGGTAACTTGAGTAAGAACAATTAAACATAACTGAGCAATGCATGCAAATTTAGCTACAATCAGGGATTTTAAAGTACGAACTGATATCTAGAACTTTCTGTGAAAAAACATAGTACATCAAGTTGCTCCATCAGAAAGATAAAAGTAGAGAAGTAGAAGTATCTTCCATCCTTTTACATTCTTTCCCAGTGAAACTAGCTTTTAGGCCCAGCCATTATAGAAAGGAAGAGGAGTGCTTACCTGGACAGTTTTCAAGAGAGAATAGCAGCGCCTTTGCTCCACCATTGCTGCAGCATACCTCTTCTTCAGGGCATCACAAGCCTTCTGCTCTTCCTGAAGCCTAACTTCCACCTTTTGCAGCTTCTGTAAGTTAAATGCAGCAGTAATAAACCATCCAAACAGCAAGGCAGTACTTAACCTCGCAAATAAATCAAAGCATGAAGGACAATCATATCAAAACAAGGTTATAGAGAACTTTTTGGCTATGTAAGCTGTTTTAGATAGTTGACTTTTTTCAATAGTATTTACCTGCTTACTAATTCCTCAAATAAAATTCACTCCTGCAATTATGAAAATCTGTGAAAGGAATGACACAAATCTGGCAAGTCTCCTTTGTGAAGAGTTAGAGCCCGTTAAAATAATCCTTCAGAGTTTATGCACCAGAAGTCAAGTAACTCAACGTGATTCAAGTTAATCCATGCATCAATCTAAAAGATAGTTGCTTCAAAGGAAGCATTTATGGAATTATCACATGCGACAGTAACTTTATTCTTTACAATGGTGATCTCTGTTGTCCTTGTTTTCTAACTGTACCACCATCTCCAGGTACCATTCTTCTATATTATCTCTCTCTCTCTCTCTCACTCACTCACTCGCACACACACATAGACACACACAAAAGCAGATATGCTTTTTCCTAACAAACCTGAGGATAGGAAAGGCTACATAGAAAATGACAACAAGCTTAGTGAAGTGGACAATATATGAGCAAGGGTTCTTCAGCCTTTCCAAACATATAAAACGTGGCAATCACCTGTTGACTTCCCTTTACAATTGCTTCCATGGAATCAATCAATTTTAATCGACCGTCAGCACTCATAATGGCATCCTGAAACTGCATACAGAAGCAAAGCTTCAACTTATTCAACAACAACCACGCATAAGTGAGTCAAACTAGTTTAAAACCTCCACACATAATCATGTGTGGATGTGCTCTTACAAACATCATTTAAGTTCTCAACATGCAGCATGAGTTCTCAAGGAAGAGTAAAACGAAACAAGATATCTGCATTTTCATTTTCACAGTACTTGGACATTCTTTGTCATAAATGATCAGGCAGATTAACTTTAATTTAAAGAAGTTAATCAAGTGGGTTGATGAAAGTGGAGAAGGCAAAGCCATACCTAGACAGGAAAAAAGAAAAAGACAAGAGTATGGATGCTCAAGTGTTTTGATTTATACCTGCGTACTTATTGAGCTTAATAAGGAGGTCTCTTTTAACATCAATTCCTTAATCTCTAAAAGAGCATTATAGGTCCCATAGTATTTGCGTGTTTGTCTATGCTTTTCCTGAAAGTAGCAAGAAAAGAAATCCTGTCACTAAATGCATAGTCAAGTTCCAATGAGCCTTATAGCTAAATGACATCCATCTTCCAAAAAATGAAAATGAGATCATGTTAGGTTCAGTTAAATAACTTATTTAACTTAAAAGATTTGACGAAGGTTTAAAAGAGGTCATCGGGAACCTGGATATGCGCATTTAGTTCTGAAAATCCACATTCATATCTGCAATGGAAGTATCAGGCCTATCATTAGACACATAATGAAGAAAGCAAGTACATAAGCTACAGGAGAAAACATATACTGAAGAAAGCTAAATCATAAGCTACAGGAAAATTATTCCATCTCTTTCTGATTCGTGTGTAAGAGGTTATTGAAATGGAGACAAAACCAACTGAGTCCATTGAGAGATCAAACTTAAGGTCCACACTTCATTGACTTTATTCAGCACTTTATTTCACATGAATATCACATAAAAATTATGATCTCCTTCAGCCATATATGACTGAAGCTATATCATGTGACTTTCAGCATGCTAGGATTACTCAAGACCATCTCTCATTCCTTTTTCATTACTCAATGAAAAGATTAGTGGTCCTTTTCAATTGAAAACCTACTATATTGTACAAAACATAGTGGAACTGCAACAAATTCTATAAAGGAGGAAAGAAGAGACACAAACATCTATATTGCCATCTCAGGATAACAATAAATGCAGTAGAATCCTTATCAAAGAGGAATACGCTGATGAGAAATGTAGAAGGAGGTTTTTCCCAGATGGCAGAAATAAATTTGAAGGGAGAAGCCATGCGAGAGAGCAACCACATGCTCCTTGAGTAAGAAAAGCATCCACTATGTAAATTGGTGTTAAATTCAATATGTCAAGCCAAAGGAGGAATGAATGTGCATTAAGCAGTTGCACTTTATGGGAAGTTATTGTAGCATATGAATCTAGATACAGAATAGAAGGAAGCACTTCAGTTTTGCACAATTATAGTTGATCATATTAGAGAAGAGAAAAAGAAGTTACAGTAATCTTGTCATTTATGTAAAGCATGGAACACCATTGAGAGTTTCAACTATATTTTCTAACAGAACTACAGTCCATAGTCCCATGCATTTCTGGCAGCAAACAATATATGCAAAAATAAAACAGAAAATAGTTACTACTATCCATGATTTTTAAAAATCACACTATTTCAATTGTTCATTTACAAAGGGAACAAGACGACCTCCAAGCACTAATCTTCCCCATTGTCTGACATTAAAAACCTTTAAACTTCATCCAAGTAACATATGAAGGAAGAAGATACATGCCTATAAGTGACAAACTAAACCATACAAATCATAATCAACTGAACAGGATGGCAGGCAAAACAACATACTGAATGAGTTCTGCCTGGATTGGTATATCACCAAGCTGCCGTGTTATGGAGACAACCGCCCTTAGTTTACCCGCTAGTTCCTACTAAACAATGAATCATGTTAACATCCATAAAGAACTCAATCCACCTAGTGCAAACAGTTTAAATCACCATGAATCTTCCCAAAGACAGAAACTAACAGCAACATAACTCGGTAGCAATTAAAGCAAATACTTTACCTTTCTTGCTAAATTCAGTTTCTCCAAGGACCTGGCTAATAGACAATCCAGATCTTCAGAGAGCCTGTCACTCTCCCAGCCAGCTCTCAACTTATCCTCCAATTCACGAGTCTCTTCTTCCAATTCGGCTCGCCTCACCTGACATTTTGATCGAAGAACAGACTCTTGTGCTTCCAAAGCCTGAATGATAGGCAACAATACATGCAAGGTGAGTGTTTCATGGAATCAAATACCAACGTTATAATCCACAGGAAATGAAGAAACACGAGACCTTGTCTGATTTCAAAACAAGCACCAGTTTCTGGACATTAGCATTAGCCCCCTCGTCCATATCGATTCTTTCTCGCAATTTTCGCAAATCGTTCAAAAGTTGAATCTTTCTTCCATTCTGAAACATCCACAATAAAAATCGATCACCCAAAAAAAATCTTAGCAGCTTATCTATAGTGAAAATTAATAAAAGAGTGAAAAAAAAACCTGATTATCCAAATTCGATTTTAATCTCTCCATCTCCATCGAAGCTCTTGCATTTCGCAAATCATCCCGGAGTTGTCTAAGCTCATCTTCCTCGAATGGATGTTCCGTGCAAGCAGATACCTCATAGTCTGGCTTCACCGTTGCAATCTCCATTCACGCAAATCAAAACTAACTTTAGGATCAACTTCAAGTTTTAGGAATTTTGAAATTTTGATCACACGAACAAAAGCAAAAGGTATAGTTCTTAACCAATTGTTTTATAAAATTAAGTATTAAAATTCTTTGTATTAAAATTTCTATTCAAAGTCCTCCAACAAGTTTCTTTTATAATTTATTACAGAAATGTATTTGAAAATTATATTTCAAAAGAATTCATTTATATTTCCAATAAAATATTTAAAAATATATTTTATTACGTTAATCAAACATATTGTTGGTTTATTGCAAATATAATTATTATGAAATTATAATTATAAGAATTATTCTTAAGTTTTTATAGTTATTATGATATTCAATTATTAATATAATGTCAAAAAAATTACATATTATAATTTCATAATTGACACTTGAAAGACAAACAAGAATGATGAAAACAAAGATGCCCCCAAATTTAGAGATCCTTCGTATGATATGATCTCATGCCAAAAAATTAAAAACAAAGCAATCAACAAGAGAAAAGTCATAGATCAGCGAGGGGGATAATCTCCGGTATAAGCATAGGAAAGAGAGGAATCACGATGAGTGGTAAAGGCACCATGGTGAGCAGTTAGACTTGACGGTGATGTAAATGTATCTGAGATTTAAGGTTTTATTGCCACCATTATTATTGCTGTCATCGTCATCCTCTCTGTTATCCAATGAATCTCTTCTTTGAAAGTGGACGCTCTTATTATCAGGGTCGCTCTTATCATTTTATAAGTTCTGGATAAGATTTTAAAAAAAGTTTCAATAAATTGACAATATATTTAAGTTTATATATTTGTATGAAATATAAATGATTTAATTTATAAGTTTACATATTCAACCAAATATTAAATGATCATAACATTAACTAATAATATCTTACAAATATCATTAATAATAAATAATAACAGTAACAACAAAATAGTAATAGCAGCAATCAAATAACAATATTAAATTGCAAAACACTAAGAAAATTACACTAACAAATACGCAGAGGATCATCATTTATGAAAAAACAACTTCTTCTTGTATTTCTAGATACAAAATCATTAATAATATTATCAAGATCAATATTGTCCAACATATCTTTCTCAATACATAACATAGCTAAATCATTCTACCTTTCTTGTGACATTGATGATCTCAAGTAGGTTTTCAATAATTTTAACTTTGAAAAACTTCTCTCAGCTGATGCTACAGTCACAGGTATAGTCAATAAAATTCGATAAGCAATTGAAACATTTGGATAACAATCTGCAGCTTGAACAAATTCTAATATTTCAACTGATGACATTAACTCATTTGGCAAAGTCATTTGCAATACTTTTAATTCAGAAAAAAGA
>JANITW010000008.1:27827620-27838243 GCA_027564335.1 Erythroxylum williamsii
AGGGAAAACTCGGGTTAATTTTTAATCCACGATTAATAATTTCTAGGAGAGGTTAAAGAACAATAAATTAATAAAATGTGCTTAATCAGGGTGTAGGCTGAGATTGAGCCGAAGAACCGGGTCCCTACCAAATTCCCCACTTTTATCATTTTTGCATGTTTTCTTTATTTTGTTTTTATTAGTTAGTTTTATTTTAATTTCTTTTCTTTGAAAAATCCAAAACCCCCATTAAGTATAAACACCGATTAATTTCTTTTCATAAACTTTACACACACTCTCTGTGGGATCGACCTAGAGTTGCCACTGCTACAGTAGTAGTCTAGTTAATTAATTTTGAGTAGCGTTACGACGCGCGGTCAACATCTTTCAGGAATAACTTAGAAGCCAATTCCATCTATAATCAATTCCAATTCACAAACAAAGGTTCAGCCAACAGAAACTCAATCTTTCAAAATTCATAACTCCAAATCCCCTTAGCGAAAATTTCCATACCATATAGGGATAAAAAGCTCAGACAATAAACTACAATTCTCAGGAAGGACTTCACAACAAATTCCAATTTAAACTAGGTCGAATTCTCTCATGAAGGTGATTGTCCTGTTAAAGCTTATAAAATCAGCGGCCGAGCGAGCGAGCTCGTGGGCGAGCGGGGAGCCCGGCTCATCCTCTGACCTCTGTCCAATCTTTTGTGCATAACTTTTCCATCTGACCTCTGATCGACTTGATTTTCGAAGCGACGAATTCTTAAGAGATTTTTCAGTCTTTCCATACCAGACTTAGGATTTTTTAGATGAAACAAAAAGGAGATGGTCGGATCTAAGTGAGTGGATCAGTTGAAATAGTTTGAACATGCTTCAGTAATTTGGGGATATCTTGAGTTAGAGAGCTCGGATCGAGCTGATTCTTTTTCCTAAGTAAACTAGAGACATAGATCTACAATTGTTATGAAGAGGTTAGTTTTCAATTTAGCCCTTAAGATGTTCATTTTCCTGAGTGAGGTTTCATAGTGTGTTGACCTGAACATGTTTTGAGAATAATTTTTCCATCCGACGTCCGATTAATCCGATTCTCGAGGCATCGGATTCGTGAAATATTTAGTTTCATTTATTTGTAAAATTGGAAATTTTTAGAGCTGAAATTGATGGGAATTGGTTAGGTCGAAATGAGGGGTCCGGGTAAGGATTTTTCCTAAGCCATATTTTATTTATAATTGGACCTATAGAGGTTCGAATTGAGTGATTTCGGTGTCAATGGGTTTCTAATTTTTAGAGAAAAATTTGGTGACAGGAAATTGTGTAATAATGCCGGGAATGTCACGAATATACATTGTACACATTTAATTGCTACATGTGCATTATTAAATGTTTCTGATTGCCAATTTGGTAATGTTGGATATTTGAACTGTTTTAGAGACGCATTTGGAACGTCAATTAACAAACGTTGCCGAGACTTCCAAGCTTCAGCTTCGGAAGCAAAGGTGAGTAACCTAGATGGTTCCTCAATTATTGTTTGGTTATATTTTGCACTTATACAACTGTGGAGAATAATGGAGGGACTTTTGCGTTTGTTTGTGCCAATATTTCGGACCGAAGGTGTCTGATGTGTGTGGGAGATTATTACATAGGAGTGTTTTTACTGGTGATTGTGATTGGAATGTAATTGTTTGTGAACCAATGGTATGATTGTGTTAATTGGGATTATAAATCGTGATTGTGACTATACTGTGAATTGTTGTGAAACAATTGTTTGCATGTGATAATTTGGATCCGATTGTGATGTAGTATGGTTTAATTGTGACACGTGCATTCCATGCATGAATGCATGATCAGTTAATAAGAGTTGTGACCGAAGCAGCCACCGAGAGCTACAAGCTCAACGTTTATATTGGGCCTCGAGCCCCACAGTGATTCAGAGCCTTTGGCTCAACGATTAATGCGCCCATATTGGGACAGTTCAGAGCCTTTGGCTCAACGATTAATGCGCCCATATTGGGACAGTTTAGGCGCTCGGTCACAACACCGTAATAAATTGGGAAGAATCACATGTGTGTTACCAATGCATTTCTTTGAATGAGTGAAAAGCTAATCGCTTATGATTCTGCGTATTTCTGAGTGTAATTTGTGCAACAACCGTCTTGTGTCTGAATGTTTTATAAATTCAATTGGGTATAGATATTTAAGCAAATGGAATGTGACACATTGATTATGTTCAAGTGCAATTGGGCAACGTGCTTAATTATGCAACAATGTGAAAATATGTAATATGTGAATTATTGTATTGCATGAATTGAGTGAACCATCGATGATGGTTCCTCACTGAGTTCGCAAAACTCACCCAAAAATTGCAATTGTTTTTCAGGACTCAGAAGAAATACCCCGTTAGGCAACGGGAGTATGACGTTTGCCGGTTAACACAGTAGGGAAGTGGTCGGGATCAGTTCGTGTCTGCATTAGTGTATTTTATTTTTCCTGAATGTTTGTATTACTGAATTGGATAATTTGTAAAGTTAACATATTAGAATAAATTGTGTTTATGAAAAGGGCCCTGAGGCCATTGATTCATTTATGCAAATTATTTTCCGCATAAAATATCAAGTGTGCGTGTATGTGTTAAAAAAATTTATACTGAGTTTGACTGAGTGATGTAGCACACCGTCCTCGCAGGGCACGGACTCGGATACCACCGTTGATGTCAGGTTCGGGTCTTGTGGGAGTGGGGTGTTACAAAACTAATATTGCAGCAATAAAGTTTAAATAAAAGAAGATAATAATGAAGCAAATAAAAATAAGAAAATATACAAATAATAAAAGAAACAAAAGAAAAAATGGAATAGAGTATCTAGAGTGTTTTTTTAAGTATAATTATCAATCTATTAGTAAGTCTAGAAGTTGGCTAGCAAAGGATCATCAAGTCTTTGAGCATCATATGGCCACAAAGACAAAGATGATATCATCTCTTATTGAGCAAGTTTTAATCTTATAAAACTCTAAATGTTCAGCAAGTGCATGGGTCATAAACGTAATAATTAAGGTGTCAATCTCATGAGAAATTAGTGAACTAATTGAACCCTAACTTTGTCTAAAGTTGTAAAAATGTGATTTAAATGAAAATAAAGATAACCAGAAAATTAAACAATTAAGTAGGGGTTGAATGAAAATAAAATTCCGAAATCGACACAAGTAAATCAAAATGGAGCACAACCACTTAACAATTGAGATATCACAATAATAAAAGATCAAAGAATTATGAGAAGATGAGATTTATCTACGGTCATTTTGCTACCCTAATTTAATGTAATTTGTGTCAGTCCTATAATTTTGAAGGGTTGATTACTCTCTCTCGAGATCTAATCAATTAACCCAAATTAGTAATCCCTAATTGATTCCAAAATTTTGATTTTTCAATCACTTGATTAATAGAAATAGCCCACGCTCTAATTCGTTCTTAAGCAATCTAATAGACAGTTAGGTACTCAAAAGATCTTTCTTCATATGATTATCAATTTGATAATTATGTGACTTATTAGGTTCTTAACTCTCGTTACCTAACCTAATCGGATTATTATCAATTCACTCTCTTTATTTATTGTTGACGTATATGCAAATACAAATATCATAATACCCCAACAATTTCATTAACATGAAAAGCAAAGAGGTCACAAAATGATCCAAGATTCAATCCTAAAATAAAATTAGAATATCATTAGCAACATGTTCAAGATTCTCATACCCAAGTTATACATCAAGATGAGTAATTAAATAAGAGAAAGTAGAAATGAACTTGAAATGGCTGGGTTGCAGTGGCTAGACAGTAGCTACAGATGCTCCTCTTCTCTTCTCTTATTCTCGTGGCACTTAAAAAATTGCTTATTTCACAATCATGGTCTGTCATACCTACTTCTGTCACGATCATAGTCTTCCCTGCTTGCTTCTGTCACGATCGTGGCCACGATCATGACATTTTTGCCTCCTCTTAACTTTTTCCAAATCTTCTTCGACCTTTGTTACCTAATCTAAAATACTAAAAAACTCATTAAAACACCTCAAACACACAAAATTTAGGCCCGATATTATGCTCTAACCTATATAACCCTCAAAAACACAAACACGTAATCACACTAACACAATTCTAAACCTAAGCATACACAAATCATCTAATTAACAACTAAAAGCATACTAAATTACTCACTAAAACATAATGTAACCTATAACTATCATCTCTCCAGATGTAGAGGTGGTATGGACATCCTGAGATGTCCTGCCATATGTAATATAACCTCATCCATCCATCTATCATGGGCCTTTTATCTTTCTATCTACTCTAAAATCTAATAGATGGTTCTCCCAGATAGTTTGTTAGACTCTTAAAATCTATCCTATGGACTTCTCCAGTTGAACAATCTTCAGTTGGTCCCAATGTCTAGGTGGTGTCGATGTTCTAGGTAATCATGTACTAGCCGATAAGTCTAAATTCACTTGATTCCCCATTCCTTTTGTCTATAAAGGTGGTGAGTTCTATCTCGGTGGCTATGTTTCTATATTAGGGTGATATCCATATGCTCTCAAAGCTACTTGTTAGTCCAAAAACCTGATTTGTTGATAAATGTCTCTGATGTACCACATGCATATTCCACATAACATTTAAGTTGAAGGTGACTATGGTACCCAGTTGCCTCATCAATGGTAGCCTCAAGAAGACTCCCATCATCTTTGCTAATTGTGTCATATAAGGCCTGATGTATATCATCCATATCTTCTTCTCTTTGGTCTAACATTGAAAAAATTAGGCTAAGGTGTGCCTTAGGTGTATTGTCATCCTCTCGCTTGTACTCTATAGATAGAACAAATTATGGCGCTTGTACTCTATAGATAGAACACATTATGGTTCTCGATGACTTTAAAGCTATCACTCTGCCTACTCAGTGTATGACTTAGGAGTCTATAGATGTACCTGAGTGTAGGATGTCATAATGGGGACACCTTAGATTTGCTTGAGTTATAACTATCCTCCTCGCTAATGATGTGCCACAAGTGATGAGCAAACATCAGGTCTCCAAACATCCTTAACAGTATCAAACTTAGCTAGTCTTAATCGTGGTGACCCTTTTGCTCAAAGTATGTGGAGCACACCTCAAGCATAAGCTCTTAGTATATGGGCTCCATAATCTCAGAAAGTCAAGACCACGCTCCAGTATTAATCAACTGCTAAAGCTACTGAGCTCAGCCCATCTACTTTAGTACCTTCCAGTTGATGCATCTCCTGGTCCCAAATTTGTTATCCTTAAGCCTCTAGAATTGTTCTTTGCAAACCCTAACATTGAAAAGTAGCATCTTTAGCTGAACCTTCTCCTCTCTGTCTCTTCCTCAGTACCTCCTTTGCTCTGTGTTGTGATGCGACTTTTGTTCTTCTTATCATTGTACCTAAAAAGAAATAAAATATGAGAAAATAACAAATATGAATAGATACAAGCCGCTTTTTCCCTATTTAATTTATATACTTATAATGTTATACAATTGTGAAAAAAACATAATTAAAAATCAAATTCAACTAAAAAGAAAAGATGTAATTAACAAAATAATTAGAAAATTAAACTAATAATAAAATTAATAATTCAATTAACCAATAAATTTAATCCAATTAAGTAATTACTAATGCAATTCCTAAAATACAAAATTCAATTACACAATTTAACAATTAAACATGTACTAAACATGTTTAAAACCTAATTAATAGAAAATACTAAATCTAAATGAAATTAAACTAGAAAATAATATCTAATTGCTAGAAAAACAAATAAACCTAGTGAGCAAAATTCACATAACCAAATCAACTTTAATCCAATTCTCACGAAATTCATCAAATTATTCCAATAATTCATGCATAAAATAATGAAATTCGACTTGTAATTGAAAATCAAGCACAAAATTAGATGAAATTACCTTGAGTTGCAATAAGGGTATAACCATAGCAATTTAGGGATAAAACCCCTAAAATTTGCAAAAAAAATACCCATATTTTCAAGTATAATTCATAAAAGTCATGGAAAGCAAACTCAAGTGTTGCAAATTCATTCAAAAAACTTTAAGCTAGGTTGAAAAAAGGACAGGAACAACAAGTGGGTGGTAGAAGAGGGAGAGAAATGAAAGAAGAAGAGAAATATGATTTTTAGTGGGTGTCGCGTCATGTAACTGACTATGTAAGTCACTATATTGTGTGACTTGTGATACACAGTCAAGTGAATTTTCTTGAACTTATACAATCATATACATAACCATCGATGTGACTGTGTAAGTCACTGTGAATGTGTGACTTTTGACACAGAGTTGTGTTGTAGCACATCCTAGAGAAACTGAGACACACGAGCTCATCCCTCACCTATGTAAATAACTATAACCATGTGTGAAAATTTTAAAAGCTCTAGGACTACACATAGCCATATCTAATAACCATATAAAACATACTGAAATAAAATTTTTGTATCTACAGTTATGTACATAATCATGTGTACCTAAAAATTCCTTACAACTTTTTAAAAATTTATTTAAAAGAATACCAAAATGATAAAAAATAGTTAGAATCAAAAGAGGATGCTCTATAACCTAATATAGAACACACAAACAATGAAATCCTAAACTGAAGCTAAAAATAAACAAAATATCATAATCAAATCAAACAATACTATCCTAATTATTAGATTTCCTCCTAAGTAGCACTTTTTTTAATGTCTTTAGCTCAAATTACATATCATGTTCAATGTGACTTATAGAGATTAAGTTTGTTATTTCTTACTAAGGTTCCCTTAGCCTTTAAGTAAGCTATTTGTTTTTTTTTTTCTTATGTTGTGTTTTGTTTAATCTTTCCTTCTACCTTAAACTAGCAATAGCTCCAATGGGCCTTTAAAAGAAGATTCTTATAAAAAATTTGAAATTGAATTATCAAATATATCACTATAATAAACAAAATCAGCAAGTTCATGGGAATGATTCATGACATTATACACTTTAGATATGACATCTTTGTTCCAAAATTTAGGCACAATCTTGCCCTCAGTAACATCAGTAATCGACCAATCAGTAGTTAAAAAGGGAAAACCTAGAACTAGAGACACCTCTATATCTTCCTCCAGGTCAAGAAGAAAAAAATCAACTAGAAGCTAAAGTTATACACCTTAAGAAGCATATACTTTGTAATACCTCTAAGATGCTTTACTGATATGTCGACCAATTATAAACTTATCCTAGTAGGTTTCGGTTCACCAAATCCTAGTTTTTTAAACAAATAATAAGGCATTGTATTAATACTAGGCCCTAGGTCGGCTAAAGCTTTTTCTAATTTTAAACTATCTATATAAACATGAATAGTCAATGTAACACCCCACTCCCGCACGACCCGAACCCGATATCGATGGTGATATCCGAGTCTGTGCCCTCCGAGGGTGGCATGCTACATCACTCAGTCAAAACTTAGTATAATTTTATTTGAAAACATAAACACACACTATGCGAAAATCAATCAACATATAATCACCAGTAAGTAAAATGACCACAGGGGCCCCTTTCATAATTATAAAGTAATTTAGTCCACTAACTTTACAAAATGGTCTAATTATTTGTACACAAATTCAGAAAATACAGATTTTATATAGAAGTTATCAGACACTAATGCAGATGCGAACTGATCCTGACCTCTTTTCTCGCTCACATTCGGTTGCTATACGCCCGTTGCCTAACGGGGTATTCTTCTGGGTTCTGAAAAATAATTGCAAATTTTGGGTAAGTTTTGCGAACTCAGTGGGGTAACCATTATCGATGGTTCACTCAATTTATACAACACATCATTTCACATAACATATATTCACATTGTTGCACATTTGATCACATTTCACAATTTTACTTAAGCATAGACAATTTATACATTTCATTCGATTAGACATACATAACCAAATGAATTTATGTAACACTCAAGCATAACACAGTTGTTTCATAATTCACCTTCAGAAGTACCACATGATTGGTACCACAGGAGCATAAGGCATTTTGCCTTTCACTCAATCAAAATGATTTAAGCAAATGCATATGACATGCGCATGTGACACTTTTTCAATTTATTTCGGTGTTGTGACCAAGCGCCTGAACTGTCCCAATCAGGGCACATTAATCGTTGAGCCTGAGGCTCTGAATCACTACTGTCCTAATATGGGCACATTAATCGTTGAGCTTGAGGCTCTGAATCAGTATGGGCTCGAGACCCAAATATATTAGGCTTTTAGCTCTCAGTGGCTGCTCCGGTCACAACTGTCATTAATTGATCATGCATTCATGCATGTAATGCATATGTCATAATGAAGCAATATCAACATCACAATCAATCCCAAATTATCACATTCAAACAAATAGTTCACAATTATTCACATTAAAATCACAATCACATATAATCACATTTAAACACGGAGGTCCCAAGTTCTCAAACAAACAACACTTTTATGTCATAATCTTCCAATACCTCGGACTTTCTATCCGGAATCCATAATCAAAACACAATCTTACCATTATTCACCACAGAAATGTAAGCAAAAGCAAATAATAATTGAGGAACCGTCTAGGTCACTCACCATTTGCTTTCGAATCTAATTCCTGGAAGTCTCGGAAATGTCTGTGGGTTGACGTTCCAAATGCACCTCTAAAATAGTCAAAATATTCAAACATTACCAAATGTACAATCAGAAATATTTAATAATGCACATGTATGCATGTTCATGACATTTCCGGCACTATCCCGAAAATTTCCATCACAAAATTTTCCTTTAAATATTAGAAACTCATAGAAACTAAAATCATTCAATTCGGACCTCTATAGGTCCAATTATAACTAAAACACGGACAAAAAAAATAATTACCCAGTCCCTTCACTTCGACCTAACCAATCCTGATCAATTTCATCTCTAAAAATTTTCAATTTCATGTATTATGAAATTAAATATTATACGAATCCGATGCCTCGAGAATCCAGCCAATCGGATACCGGAAGAAAAAGTTATTAACAAAAGAAAGAAATTAGGCCAAAATAAATAACAAATTAAGAAAATAATAATTAATTAAAAAATAAAACAAAGGGCTATAAACCTTCCCTTCTTTCACACTACACAACTCTTCACACAAATGTCCAAAAATTAAAATTAAGGACTCATTGGGAAGAGCACAGAATATCCTACAAGTTTCATGAAGAGCTCACAAACCAGTTTCACCTCTAAGGGTGTCAAACCAAAACAGTATAGCACTCTGCTAAAAATCCTATCTTTCCATTCCTTAAGCCAAAAATTCCAAGTTTTATATCAATCAAAAGAGGAAAACATATTCTACAACCTTCATGAACAACTTAGAAGCAAATTCAACCTGTAAACAAATCAAATTCTCAATCAAATCTTCTGCCTATATAAGTCATTCCCAACAATAACACAATCTTCCACAAAGCATAACTTCCTATCCAATTATCAAAAAATTACATACTCTACATCACTGAAAAGATAAAAAATCATGCTACAAGTCTCATGAAGGACTTAGAAGCAAATTCCATCTCTAACTAAGTCAAATTTTCCCATTATTGTGGTTGCCCTGTTAAAGCTTGTTAACTCAGCACATGACCTAAACCATATCCAAACTTTACAAATTCATAACTTACAATCCCTACATCCAAAATGCGCATATTATACCTCATTACAAAGCTAAAAAATCCCTCTACAACTTTCCATAAGATCACTTGAGCTAATTTCAACCATAATAGTCCAAAATTAGCATCAGAACATAGAAATCACCAAAATCCATATTCAGATATATTACACACATCACAACACATTAAGACATAAATTACCATCTGAAAGTTAACCAGCCATAACTTTCAACCTAAAAATCGAAAAATATCATAATTAGTGGAGATATAAAGCTAACAAGAAATCCTCCAACTTTCATGAAGACCAATTTCACAAAATCAGTCTACTTTAGCCTAGAAAAATTTCCCAAAGTTTTGGTCACAAATAACTCAAATGTTGGAGCCATCACTGTTCACCCTGCATATATATCTCACTTTCAAAGAAAAATTCCAAACCTTTCTAGCCATAATTGGACAGAACTTCCTTCATAAGAATTCTAGCCAAACTTCTCAAGTTTAATTCAAGCTAAAGCTCATCTCAATAGCACAACCATATCAAAAGTTATGATCAAAAACTTGAAACCTACACAAAGTAAATTTTCCAGATTTCATATCTAACTCTACTACTATCATTCCAATATCATTACTACATCAATAAACATCCAATTTAGCCATGAAATCAGTCACAATTTCATCAATACTTTCACTTGAATAAGTAGCCACAAAAATGGAAGCACACCCACACAATTTTCTTACTTCAATTACCACTCATCTAACAACATAAAACCAAACCAAAACACTTAATAAACATACAGGGCCGTTTCTATCGTTTTATAGGCCCTGAGCGAAATTAAAAAAAGGGCCCCAATGAATCGACAATATACTTAAGTTTACATATTTATATGAAACATAAATGACTCAATTTATAAGTTTACATAATCAACTAAATATTAAATGATCATAACACTAACAAATACA
>JANITW010000008.1:27961082-27975818 GCA_027564335.1 Erythroxylum williamsii
AAATTATAAATAATTAAATTTAATATTATATATTTAATTAATTAACTTTAATTATTAATAAAAATTATAAATCATTTAGATTGATTTAATTTTTGTAATTAATTAATTAATTATAATTATCAATAAAAATAAATAAATTTATAATATCTTCAAAATGTATAAATTTCAAATAAATTTGATTTAGTAATTAAAATATATTTAAAATAAATATTAATTTTTAAATTATTTATTTTAATAAAATAAAAAATTTATTGATAATTTATTAATAAATATCAGATAATGAATTAACATAAATTTAATTAATTATATAATTTATTTTTAATTTTTATCTAATATATAATTATCACTAGTAAAATAGTGTAATTATATTAAACTTAAAAACTAAACAATTTTTTTATTTGAAAGAAAATGATAAAACGAAAAATAAAAAGTACAACAGAAAGTGAACCTAAACGGCCCTAAAGAAATCTACTAATCAAAGGGCTTATGGCCTTTAGATTAGGCTTTTATAACAAGGAGTTAAAAGACTTCTTATGCTTGAGACTATGGCTTTAAGATTTGGTGAGTGCTAATAAAGGATCTCTTAAACATAAGATTTTGAGTCTTTAAGATTTGGTCTTCAAATTGAGGAATTAAAGAATCCTCCTGGACCTGAGGTTTATGGGCTTAGGATTTGTTCTTTAACTAGAGAGCTAGGGAGTCCTCCTAGTCATAAAGCTTGTGGTCCAGAATACATAATGTTTTAGTTGAAAAATCAAGCATTTATTAATATTGAATAACGATAATTAAATAATTTAGGTAGATTTCATTCTATAGACGAAGGATCCCTGTACCACCTATGCATTCTAATATGTAATTTCATGACATCTCTACCTACTTAATATGATATTGGCTTATTAGTTTGGTGGCAACTTACCCTTAAATTCCCTTTAATCTAAAAACCATGATTTTCTTAAGACCTATTATCCTTCTTTACGTAGACACAACCTATCCCAAATGCAACCAAGTCCAACTTTAAGGTGTTATTTACGTAGACACAACGTATAGCACTAGTTACTAACACACCTATATAAATTTTCAGGAGTATAGATTTTATTTTTGGGAGGATTACCGCATTGAATAAGATGAAAAAGCCGTTTTCTGGAGAATTATTTTCCATATTCAAAAGGTGACCAACATTTGAAAGAAATTTAATGGTGTAAGGAGCATAATGGAAATTCTTGTATAATTACTAGAAACATATTTAAAAAGTCATGTATAAGCTACCCCTACATTAAATTAATGAATAATTACTTATCCTACTCTTTCTGTGTATAAATTTCATCTTCCATCTGATTATAAATCAATACCTTATTTTCCTAAAGATTTAGCAAAATCTAGAAAAGATGAGCAAAATAAATATTTATATAAGACTTTTGTAGATGCAAGGTAAATAGTCTCCTTTTAGATGCTATTAAATAAGTGCTTTGATATGTTAAATTTTTAAATGATTATATGAAATTAAGATTTAACAAAATTTAAAGGATATGAGATTGTAAAAGTTATGAAGAATGTCTCTATAATTATTCTAAAATTCTTCCTACACGGTCTAGAGATCTAAATACGTTTACTATTCCTTGTATGATAGGTAAAGTAGAATAAAATATTTCATGTTTGATTTAGAAGCATCAATTAATTTTAGGTAATATTAAATTTACACTTCTCTAAACTTGGAGCTTTCAACAAAAATGACGTCATAATTCAACTAGTTGATAAATCTAATGCCTATCATAAGGGTATAGTCAAATATTTTCTTACGCAAGTCAATAATTTGATTTTTCCTATTGATTTTTATGTTTTTAATATGGAGAATGATTATCAAATAGCTCTTATTTTATTAGAAATACTATTCTTGTAAGATAGTTGTTTATAGTGGTAAACTTTTCCATCAAATCTGATGGTGAAATTGTATCCTTAATCCTATTTATTTGATTGATATGATTGATTGTTTATAAAATACACTCATTTAGATTGAGGGAAAAGATAAATTGCAAATTTCCATTTTTGATATAAATTGCACATTTTTTAGTACCTTGAGAAAGAGAATAGGGAATTAATCTTGAGCACTAATTTGTAAGAAAGTTTTATTGTAATGAATGATATTATGAAGTTAAATGGTTAGTTAATGTTTCTTATTTTTCATTACTAGCTTTAACGAGAGGTCTTTAGCCTTTATTTTATAAGCACCTATTATAGATTTGAAGTCTCCCCTAGTAACCTTAAACATGTGTTCCTTATTAGTGAAGAAATGTTATTGGTGATCATCTTTAGTTAGCTTAGTGCACTGTAAAAGGAAAAGCTTTTGTAGCTCCTTAAGTAGCACGCGACGACTATTGGTTAGAGAATTGGAGACATTAAATGAATTAGGCCATCTACATGTATGCATCTTGATAAGTGTAAATTGCATCATGTTTTAGGGCATAGTTTGATATTTGTTTAGCTGATAATTCAATCAAGTTGTATTTCCTTTTCGTTTCCATTTTATTTATGTATAGAATTGAGATAAAAGTATGATGATAGGATTTGAAATATTGATGATGTTTTGGACTCTCCTTCGGGATTTTATTTTGATTTAATGTTATCCATGTTGGTTTTGTGTTATTAAATTGGGTATTGTGATTTGCTGCGTTTCTTGCATAATTCGGTAACAAACTAAGAGGGTAAACCAAATAAAAAATAATTGGATCAAATTAGTGAGAGTTAGGCAATTTAATAGAATCTATAACAAATCAGATTGGCGATTATGCAAAGAGAGATCCCGTGTAAGACCCGATAGTTTATTAGAGTACTTTAGATCTAATTAGGATTGTGAATCTTTTGTTAATTTAGAGATTACAAATTTCATAACCCAATTAGGGTTTATAATTTAGGATTTAATGGTTATAATTTGAGAGAGAGTAATCAACCCTAGGATCATCTAGAACCGACACCTATTTACACATAATCAACTAGGTTAGCAGTAATGATAGGTAAAATCTCCTTTCTCATAACTTGGTTTAATTTCTCTTGATTGATTTTCATTGTGTTTCTGCATTCCTTAACTTTCATTTCTTTTGTGTTAATTTATGAATTATGAGTCTTGCCAATCAATCTCTCAGATTTACTTTTCTTATGAAACTTTATTTCTATTAATTTAATCTTCTTAGCCTTGTATAGTATAGAATTAGATTAGTTCCCTCTCCTCCTGGGATTGACACCTCTCATACTACAGTCGCAACCCGTACGCTTACAATATTTAAGGGCTTATAAATTTTAAAGCTCGAACGACATAATCACGTCACATCGAGCTTAAAGAGGGAGCTAAACCTATATGTCATTGCAAAGAAGATTAGACATACCAATGATGGAAAAAAGAGGAGAGCATAGGAAATTATAATTAGAAGAATTAGAGGAAATTCATAATGATACCTAAGAAAGTGTAAGGATTTATAAGGAAAAGATGAAAGGATTTTCATGAAAATACGATCTCTATGAAAGTGTTTAAATTTCGTACAAAAGGTCCTCTTATACTATTCATGATTTCGTTTATTTCCTAGTTAGTTACATTCTTCTTGGTTGGACCTTTTTTAATACTAATATTTTTCCATTATAGTGCAATAAAAATTCAAAATTTAGCAACATATAGTGTTCAAGGTGATGACCATAGACTTAAAACTTACTATGAAGGTTTTAAAGTAGAAAATGTTAATATGCATGAAAAATGTATATATTTTTCTTAGTATTTTTACATTTCCCCATCTAAATTGCCTTGGTTTAATTGATTTTAGGCCTCTTTTTAGGTAATTGTGAAACAAATTGCTTAAGGAATGACATAACTAAGAATGGAAACAAAAAAAAGAAGCAAACATTATTTTTAGCTAAATATGATCTTACACATGTCCATATTCCAATCTATGCCTCTCTTTAATATGAAATAAAATGATACATGGTTTAATAAATGGGTGGAAGGGACGTCGTGTGGTGAAGAGAAGATAAAACGAAAGATTCATAGCTTAAGACATGATTAGGTGCCAGACCATGTCTAATTCTAGAAAAGTTATAGAAAAGAGCTAGGAAATATGAGTACCTAAGCTTGTGTCCTTCTCTCGAATTTAAGCAGAAAGTTATAAGACTTAGGACATGGTCATGTCTCTGACCATCTTTATAATGAACAGATTTTATAAAAATGTCAAAAATAATATATTTTTTTTACTTTTCTTTCATCCTATACTTTAGTTTTAAATAAGGTTATCTGCTGCCTAACCAAAGAGAGCCCAAAGACACATCAAAAGGTCATTTTCAATAGAGAGATTTAAAGTCATTTCAAAGTAAGTGATCACCAATAGAGGATAGAAAATGTCATTAGGGGATACCTAGAATGAACTTTTCCTTCCTTTCAATTGTTGATTTCATCTTTATAAGGGTTATTTTTGGCTAAATACTTTATATCTAGGTCAAATGAATCATTAATGGATGTTATATGTTGTGATTCAATTTTGATAAATTTTCTTATATTTGAGAATTATATATGTTTTTCTTAATGTTGATTGTATATAGGCGAAAGCTTGGTTGATTTGACTTACTTGTAAATATAGTTGAGAGAACCTGTATGTAAATTATCTTTAACATGTATATTAATGATTGAATGGAGATCGAGAGATAAACTTACATGAGTCTTTTGATACAATTGTAACCTTTGAGGATTTTTCAGTTAATTTATTTATGAGCACGTAATTGTACATTGAGAGGTGACATATCATTAACCTAGGAGACCTCATCGGTCTAAATAATAGAATTCTTATAATTGAATAAACATAAAGATGAAGCAAGGAAAATATATTTTTAAGTATCTCCTGATGTTAATTTTCTCTTTGATTATTAAACAATATTCATGTGGTGATCTAGATTAATGGATCTTTAGTTTATTGTTAATTCAATTAAAAAAATCTTCATTTTATTATTTGGTGGATAATAGTTAAAGGTTTAGATTTCTATTTGTTAGATCATTGATGGATCAACCCTACTATCACTTTACTAGTACATAATAATAAGTACACTTGCTTAGGTTGAGTTTTAAAATAGTAAGGTATAGAATTAAACATATCAATTTTAGTGCCATTGTTAGGGAGCATGACAATATTGGAGAGATAAAAAATTATTAATCTAATAAATTTCTTTTTTTAAATAGTAATCTCCTAAAAACAAGGAAGTGGCGTGAAAGAGTGGGGATAGACCAAGAGTGTACCATAAATGAAATATAAGGTCAATATGAGCAGCTCATTAGACAAATTGGTGAAGTTAGGGATAAGTTAGAGAAATATGAAGCTATCATAGCTAGTCTACAATATAACTCACCTACATCTGTTATGATGGATGACTTTGAGATATACAAAGAGGTTGATAATGGTGCCAAATACTTTGGGGAGTTAAACCTATAGGGTGGTAGAGAATAAAGAGATGGAATAGGAGGTAGAACTAGAAAACAAGGAGTAGGAATATTTGGTTTAAACTATGAAAGAGGGTGTGGGAAAAGGGTGGATAAAGACATGGGTAGTATTAAGATAATGATACCACCTTTTGTAAAAATGATATACCCTGATACCTATTTACAGTGGGAAAAATGTAGCATACCACACGTATAGAGCATAATCCCGAATGTACTAAAGGATATTCGAGAATATACTCTACGGAAATGATACATTGGGACAGTCAAATTAACTAAAGTTTAGACATCAAACATATCATAAGCATTTAAAGCATTTATGTCTTATCATTTTTATCATACATCTAAAAGGTCACATTTGACATTATAATTCAGAATCCACATATAAATTACACAACAGTTTAGAGTTTAATCTTAGTACAAAAATGTGTAACATGATATGGGATGCTAATGCAAAAGACTCTAACTAGTGGCATTATATTTCATTGAAAAGTTGCAAGTGGCCTTTATACTAGTGTTTATAAGATTGAGTAGTAACTAAACAAATATGGTTGCCACACAAAATCATGTTATGGACTCATATTGGTGGTGATTGTTTTAATGTAATTTATGGCTTTTTGTAGCTATGTAAAACATAAACCTAACACAAGCTTATGTTGTTTATCTTGGTTGGGAAAGTTTAAAATTTCTAGGGTTTAGTAAGAATAAAAGGAAATTTTTAGGAAATTAGAGAGGGGAGACAAGAGAAAGTAGCCATTAAGAGTCAAACTAGAGTGTATTGGGATAAGAAAGGAGAAACTTTGGAGACAGAGAAGGGTATTCCATAAACATTCAACTAAATAATATCAAGATTGCAAGACCTATGAGAATGATTTCTTTATCTTCTTTTCTTTTTTGATGGTATTTGTTTTCTTGTTCTTATTGTGAACTAAATTGGTATATACTTAGAAGAGATGATCCCTAGAACTGTGTGTATGATTTGGTTCTTTGATTTGATGAAAGACCTAAGTTTTATTATTAACTATTCATAGTTGTATCTAATTTTGAATTGAATTATGGCAGTGTTTTAATCCAATTTCAATTTTCATAAATAAGGATCGCGAATTCATATGCAGGAATAGAAAATAACATGAATAATAAAAGTTATATGGAATCCTAAAGATAGGAGCACATAAATCTTTTTAAGTTAAATTTAGTTCTAATAAGGGAACTAATAGAAAGATTGAATACATTCTTTGGGGTTTTTATCATAAAGCGTTTTTAATATATTAACTTAAGAATGTGATTAAATTTCTTAAGTAAGAATATATCTGTAACTTTAAAATATCCACAAATCTAAGAAACTAGGGTTAGTCATTTAGTAAAGATAAATTCAAGCATAGAAAAATTATATGGGGATTTTACATCTACATCTTAATCATCATTTAGTTGTTCCATTGTTGTTCATCGCTTTGGTTTGTTATTTCGTATTAGTAATTTTAGTTTCATTAATATTTTCCTTTAATTAAATCATTTTTATTAGATTAGATAGTAGAAAGAAGGTTAGTGCTAGTGCTTATAATTCTCATGGGATCAACACTCATATTTAGTAACTTATAGTATAATAAAGATAGGTGCTCTTGCTTAGTGATCTTTAATGTATTTTTGATTAAATATACACAACATAATCACATTTTTGGCACTTCTACTGGGGACTAGAATATTATGAACACTTTATTTTTATTACTTTAATCTTTTTCTTTTCTTTTTGCATTTATTTATTTTAGATATTTCATTCTTGATCCTATCTTTTGTTAAAATTGCATTATAAAATAATTTGGAGTCGTTGTAACCCTCCTTGAGGCATATGATCCTGGCCTTTACTTCAAAGGAGAATTATGCACGCTTCAACAAGAGCTATACTCCCTTACCATCTTATTTTCCTTTTTTTCTTAAATCTTGACTTCAGGGATTTTGACACAGATCATGATGAGCTCTTCTAAGGTTGTCTTTGGCTAGTTGGAGGCTTTGGGAAGTAATAGAGGTGTGAAAAATTTTCAAACTCTCCTTAAGATTGCTTAATTTCTTCATTAGTTAGTATACTTTACATCCTTTCACTGCCTGTTCCAAACAAGTTCTGAACACCTCCTCAAAATCTTCCTTTCTAGATAAAAATTGTAAAATCTAAAGGATTTTTTTTTTGCATTATACTATGATAGAGTTTCTGGACTTTAATCAAGGAATGATCAGAGCATAAGGGTCCCCAAAATAAGCAAAAGAAGCTAGAAAATGAGTTAGCCATAGTTGATCTACCAAAGCCCTATTTAGTTTTTTCTTGATGTACTACTCCCCTTATTATCTATTATCCCATGTAAATAGATTCACACACCAATTTGTTTCACTTCCCTGTGAATCTTAAATCTAACATACCAATTTGATGCACTACTTGATTAAACTCTTTGTCTATTCTATTTTACTTAACTTTGCTACTTTCAACCTCAGTAGGAGATAGGATACAATTTGGGTCTTTAATAAGTAGCTAAGGCTTTGTCATATAGGAGAGAATCATCCTCACATCATCACATTGGCAGCACACATAATTGAAATTTCTATCAAGTTAGAGGTCTCTTTTAGGTAACAATTATTCCGTTGTAGTTAGATTCTGATCTTATCCCGTTTCCCAACATTCAACTTTTCATTATACCAAACAAAAAGATTGCATGAAGTCTTCCACAATTCAAAGCAAAAGATGATATTAAAATAGGTATAAGAAAAGTAGGTTTAACATTATAATTAAATATCATAACCCATAACCTCTTTCAGGAAATTTTTGAAGTCTATGATGTTCTCAATAGTGTTTCTAATCCACAATCATAGAAGGGTTACACACGTTGCTTGATACTAGATGAACAGATCTCACCACTTAACAAGTTTAAAAACAAACAAAAATAAGTAAATGATGCAAATTTCAATATATTTTTCTTTTATTAACGAATTAATTTAATTTTGTAAATGAGCAAATTCAATAACAAATTCTAATTTCAATAAACCTACGTAATTAGACAACAAAATTGCTATATTTAACCAGTTATGCAGACTAATGCTCCTATATAAAAGAAAAAGTAATCAGAAAAGCAAAGCAAATTCATGAATTAGCTAACCTAATTTCACATATAACTTAATTTTAGTAAATTCACCTAATTAGACTAAAAAGTTGCTAATTTTAACTAATTATGCATGGAAATTCAGCTTAACTATAAAGAGTTTGCACAAGACGAGGTAGGATGGGGATTCACGAACTTCAATCTTCAAACAGTCAGCCAAAAATGTAGGTTCTGATAGCTTCATTCTTTTTTAAGTGGATGTTGAGCTTCGACGGGGAGGTGCTTTCGAACAATAAGAAAGGGAACAGTCTCGTCATATTGGTTTGAGAGAATCAACCAAGTTCGACGAGTCTGTGGGAGCAACGTTGTTGTTTGGACAGAGTGAACCAGCAGGATTTGTCTTGGCTTCCACCAACGTTCACGGAAAAATCCAAAGATCATGGGTCGTCGTTTTCAGACTTGAGAGTGCTAACGGGGAGCTATCGTATCGACATGGTCATTATGATAATTAGTTAATAATTTATAAGTTATAGTTTTTTTAGTAAGCCCGTAAGATATTTTAGGAGGATCTCAACTTATGAGAAGGTACCTTTAAATCAACTATTTTCAGACTAATTCTCGCTTGCATTGAGTCAGTTTGTAAAAGATAAAAGTGCTGGTCAAACAGATTTTTTCATTCTTAGGATTTAAACTCGAGACTTCTAATTAAGGGATAAAAGTATTGAACCATTCATACCAATCTCATTTATAAGTTATAGTTTTTAATTCTTAAGGAAGTGTTTGATAAGGTCCCGAGCAATTAACCGTCGTTAGATAAATGCTATTAAAAATCGGAGGCCTGGTCCGGTTCAAAATTCAAATATAATTTCCCCTTGCACTCTTCAAGCGGACAAGACTGAGTTTCCCCAGCGCGCCGCGAGCTTCACAACATCCACGATGGGCGGCGATGCCGATGCTCAAGTTCTTGCTCTTCCGCCACCGGAAGCAGAATTTCATCTCTCTTCTCTTGTCTATGGTGCTCCTTGCTCTGTCTCTTTTTCTCTCTTAATTTTCGCTTCAATAAGGAGAAATGGTTCGAGGTCGTGAATCTATGTATTCTGTCCTCAGTGTTTCTAATATTTCCATTTCAATTTTTCAAACTCAGTTTCTATCACAACCGTACAAGTTATGTGCTGTGAATTTCGGTTGTCTCGAATTTCTAACTTTCCATTCGCAGTCGGTTGATTTGCTTCGATATGCCAATTTTAGTTTAATAGAACATTATAAATGACTTCGCATTATATACTTTTCACTCCAATTCGTGTTATTTGGAGTTTTATAATTAATTCCAGTTACTTCTTTACGAGTGTGATGCTGCAATCTCATTTGTGGAAACGGATGGCTCAGTAAAACGGTTTATAAGATAAGTAATAGGTTAATTATGATTCTAAGCTAGCTGCTATTGCTTGTTATACCAAGAAGCTTTGGTGTAATAGCAATAACCTTGTATTTCTCTTGGAAGTTGCAACTTTTGGAAATTTGTTACATCGTAGTCATCCTGTGTCTAGCTAGTATTTAGATGTCTTTGGAATTATAAGCAAATCTTCGCAATCTACCCAAAAATAACGAAGCCACAAATTTTGACGATGTGTATTTGACCTACTACAGATATTGCTGAAGTGTTACCTTCATATCCCATTATATTAGTCTATCATAAAAGCACCAAGTGTCTTTGTTAGAGTCTGAACTTCATTGATTATGGTCCTCGTGATCCTAAGTTGATTTGGAGTACCATAGATAGAAAGAACGAAGATTGCTCTTCCTAATGTGCATTGCTTTTTCCCTCCCTTGTTTTTGTGCAATATTCCCATGGATATATGTCCTATGACTTCAATGTTAAGTATTTCTGAATAGCAAGTTCGTTACCTCTTCCAAATCAAGATTTCTTTAGAGTAAGACCTAAATACCATGGATTTCCTTACATGATAGTAGAAACTGGCAAGCTTAAGAGTATGCAAATTAACCATAAGTTGCATGTAAAAGGACATGCCTCTTATGGAATTCTTGAAGTTTAAGAATCTGGTAACAACAGAACTTCAACCCGATTGATCGAGGTTTCTGGTATATTTTGTCAATACCAGTAATTCTTATAACCTTGGCAGATGACACATGCATACATGCTTAGAGGCGGTCTTAAAAACCTTGCTGATAATTCTAGATTTTATGAGTGGTCATTCTTGTTATCTTCCCCGGTTTTGCCAACCATGATCAATTGGTCCGTTGTTTTGCAATAAGAAGGTTTTTCTTTTCTTAATATTTTTTTTCTATTTATCTGGGAAAATAAGGCATATGAAAAATTGAATGTTCTTTGTTGTTACAGATATGTCTCATCAAATCCAGATGGCAATGGCAAACATGCTTAAGATTACAAAGTAAGTTGATGATTATGTTTTCCTTTATTCTTTATGGGGAAGCTTTAGTCAGTTTCCACTTGAAAAGGGTCGTGAGAATTGATACAAACACTTGAAAAGTTTTGTTTGCAAAAAAGGGTTTGAAATGGACAGATCCTTTTGCCTCCCATTGTACCCAAAAAATGGAATAGCTCCTTTGACTAAAATTAGCTTCTTCTCTTTTTAGCTTGTCATCAGATGATTGCTGCAATTTTTTTCCTCTAATTGCTATCGTCATCACTGATCCTTCTGTTGCAAACCTAAACTTATTTCACTATAGAAAATTCCGAGTTGTTGCTCGGAATAGGAAGTTCACAGCCAACAAGAAAACATTGCATAAAGTATGACGATACTATACTCCTTGTGGTTCTTGTGCATATATGTTTAAGTTAGTTTCTTCCCTTACAAGCTCAACAAGCTTAATTTCTCATTTCCTCCTAATGTGGCTGTATGTCAAGAGTGAAAAAGAAAAGGAGAATAAGTTCATACCTTCGATATTTCCTACTGTCCTTGTTGCTCTTTCCTCAGTTTGTGCTTTAATTTATGAAAATGCACAGGGAAGTTGATCAGGACTCTATGGGAATAACGGAAGAAATAAGTAGGTGCAAAGATTCTGCTCTTGAGAGAAAGAAAGCTTTGGAGGATGAGAAGGAAAATTTTCAAAAAGCTGCTTACGCTGTGTTGAATATGCTTAACAACTGATATTAAGAACTGGAATCTCAAACCTTGTTTCATCAACTTTTCTGCTTTTTAATTGTGGGGTCTGAGTCAGTGACTATATGCTTGAGACATGCACAGACAGAAAGGAGCATTGAACAGAATTAAGATACATATAAATTTTCACGGTATGTTTTGATATTTGAGTAAAATAAGTGAAAATATAAGTTGAAGGCCAGTTGCTCAAATTTCGAAAATAAACAGTTGATCATTCTCTCGTAAGTCATTTAATTCTTCCAATTTCGTGCCATCCTCCAGAAGAATTGTGTTTCCTTTCTTGCCAAACTTCCTTTCTGCATCATCAAAGTTAACAAGATCAGTATAACATTTTCATTGGATTTTGTTTTGATTTCTTATTTTTTTTCTTTTACTGTATATTCTGAGATACCTGCTAGTTGGAAAAGATCTTCCACTGAATCAGGCAGATGTATAAGCTTTCCCGTGTAGTCAGCTGCTAGATTTTCTTTTGGATGATGCCCATGGATTATCACCCTTATGGGATGTGTGCTTGATAATGGAGTTGCAGCTTCTTTCGTTGCTGTAATTATATTTAAAGTGATCAATTTTTTTTTTGGGGATAAATTACAGTGATCAATATTGCTAAAAGGCATTTTAGATTATACTTATATTGGCAATTTTATTTCTGTAAATCAGAAGCTCAACACCAAGTTGTTGAGCAACAATGTTGTCAATGCTAAAAAGCTGGACAATCTGTAACTTTCTCATTGCAATATTTTGCGAGCGTTTGTGAGTTTTGGCTAATGTTTGGTACTCACGTTTACATGAAGATGACATATTAATGAGGAAATAACGTAAAGATCTATGAGCAGACAACAAAAAATAATCAATATCGATGAAACCTTGGGAGTAGGCAAGTGTTAGCCACCAATGGTTTGCTTTGCCAGAAATCTTCGACTAAGGGTAAGATTCTGATGCAAGACTAAAGATGATGACATGATTAAGTCGTGCTAAGTTTTAGGTATGCAAAGAAAACTCTGAGAAGGAGGTTTAAAAGGTATGTAAATCTACAATGTTTATTATACAATGACTTTAAGATTGTTGCTAACTAAGGTCATGGAGTAATTTGATTGTCATATATGTGCTTAGACGGAACATGCACAAAGATGATTCAGAATGGTTAAACCAAAGGTTTATCGATCCACTTATCTTTAAGAGGTGATGATGTGGAGACAAATAGAAAGAACATAAAAGTAGTGGGCTAAGAAAGTGGAATCACTACCTTATAAAGTGAAAACACTTCTTTTATGTAGTGAAAAAATGTTATGATGTGACAAAGAATTGAAGTAGGAAATTTTCAAACCATATTTTGCATATGTTAAAGTAGAGTTTGTTGTTAAAAAGATATAACTCTCCACTAATTTAAGTAGATTTAGTAAACGAAGTGATAACTTCCCACTAACTGAGTGAGGCAGTAGAGAAAGTGGGTAGGTTAATTTAGTCTCTAAGTTCTTTTAAGCCTATATAAAGACACCCTTCATTGTTCGTTTTGTCATGTTGTATATTTAATCAGCTATAAAAGGGAGTTAATAGATTTGAAAGAAATTTCTAATTGAGAGCTTCGATTAGGAAATCAAGCAATAAAAGGTTGGATTTGTTATATCTTTCTCGTTCATTTCATTTGACTGAGTTGTGCAAAATACTTGTGTGTTGAGTGTGTGAATAAACAACCTAAACACAAGGGCTTTAAAAATGAAAAGACTTGTTGGTTGATGATCACAAAAAAAAAAAAGAGTTGGACGCTCTGATACCTGATTGTCACACAATAACTTAGTAATCTTATTCAATTTTGTTGCACTTAAAGAAGTCCCCATCATACATAACATTATGTGGTAATTTTCAAAACTAGTTGTGCAAGTAAAATATTGTCATCACTATTACGACCCTATATAAAGGCACCTTGGTAAGGATTAATAATAATTTTCAGTGCCTCTTTAGCCCCTAACAAATATTTTAGAAATGATTTTGTACATCTCATTATAGCAAGACATTGATCTAAATTCTTGAAAAGATGTTGGGTTAGTGATATTAGGAATACTATTGATGAACAATTTTGTTGAATTCACGAAGCAATTTGCCATTAGAGAATAATTCTGACACATTATTGGTAATAATAATTCCCATAAAGTAATAGGTTTATTGGTTAAAAAAAGAAAGAGTAAAAGTCATAAAGGGCTAGAGATTTATTGGACTCAAAGTTGATTAATGCCTCTTTGATATCTTATCATGTGAAGGTTTATTGGGAATCTCAACTTGTACCTCAAATAGATAATAAGCAATGAAAGGACTAAGACGGGGGATGTGATTCTCTGGTCCACCAATCCCATATTAACCCAGTGTCAATCTATCTCAACCATCTATTTATGTGAGAGATTGGTACAGAATTGGTGGACCGGAGGATTTGAGAGGCTAAGACTAGAAGAAAGGTGCAACACAAACCTTAGCTTCCTAATGAGTTTTTGAAATAGCTAAAGGCCAAAGATTTGAAGTTTACTTAGACAAATTAGAACCATAGTCATTAGTAAGCATACAAATCTTATTAGTATTTCGTTTGACAAAAATAGTATTACAGAAGAATTTGATATGCGAATTGTGAGCCTCTAAAATTTTCTGAAATTCATTCAATAGAAATCTAGTCTCGATAGTTGCTTGCACGGTGGAGCCTATGGAGTTATCGTTCAGCATTTTAAATTCTCCCTTAATAGCCCTCTTCCAAATATTTTTAAACCTCATAACTAGCCACTTTAATGTTTAACCCTTGAGTCACAACTTCTTGGAAACCATCAATTCTTTCATTCATTAAGTCCAAATGGGACTTTTTAACATCCTATAAAGGTTTTAAGGAAAACTTTTACTAGGGAATAATCATAACTCTGTTTTCTTTTTTTTTAGATGTAGTTTTTAGTTTTCATTTTCTGCTTTTAATTTCTATTTTTTAAAATAAAAAAGAACTTATTTAGTTATTAATGTTATTGTAATTATATTTTCACCACTAATAATAATTATATATTAGATAAAACTTTAAAAT
>JANITW010000008.1:27976051-27986793 GCA_027564335.1 Erythroxylum williamsii
CACTAATAATAATAACATATTAGATAAAACTTTTTTTTTATGATTTTTATAATTTTTTAAAACTAAAAGAAATTAAATTAAAAATTGAAATTAAAAATTCAAACAATAAATTAATTTTGCTGAATTTAAAAATAAAAATTAAAAATTGAAAAACAAAAATAGAAGTAAAGAGGCTTAATTTTCTAAAATGAGCCCAATCTATAAGAAAAGTTGATATCCAGAAGAAAATGATAATAATCGGTATATAATAAGTTTCTAAAATGAGCCCAATCTATAAGAAAAGCTTATATTCAAAGGAAAATGGCAAATGACGTGTCATCGTTTTTTCTTTAAGAAATTATTTAACACTTCATTTCTTACTCCAGGTGTATTGATTGTTCTTTGAAGAAAGTTCAATTAAACCTAATTAATTGATGCAATTTTTGAAATCATTATCGTTAAAATGATTGAAGTGCATGTGACCATTAGTTCCATGAGAGTTGAGGCAACAGTAAACTCCCCTGACAAAATCTAAAGGAGACGAAATTGAGGCAGGTAAGAATGTGATATCTAAGATGACTGAGCTTGTGACCATCAATTCCATGAATTCCCTGACAAAATCTAAGGAAATGAAATTGAAGTATGTAAGAAAGTGATATCTAAGATGATTGAAGTGCTTGTGACCATCAGTTCCATGAGAGTAAAGGGAACAATTGTCCCTTGGATGAAATTGAAGCAAGTAGGGATGTGAAAAACTTGAACTTAGGAGGGATAAATTATATTCAAAAGACTTTAGATTGAGTAGAACTAAGATTGAGTATATAGAATGTAATTTTTCAGAATATAGAGTGGTTAACAATGTAGACGTAAAGATTGGTTTAGAAGATATATCACAAAATAAATGTTTTAAAATATTTAGGATCTATCATCTAAAAGAATGAAGAAATTGATGAAGACATAATTCATCAGATCAAATTAGGATGTTTTAAATGAAAAAGTGCATCAGAAATTTTGTGTAACAAGAAGATATCACTAGCTTAAGCTTAAAGGAAAATTTTATTGTTTAGTAATTAGGCCGACCATGCTCAATGGAACAAAGTATTGACTCATCAAATTAGTGTATAGTCATAAGCGTGGTGACGGAGATGGGAATGTTCATTGAGATGTACAACTTTACTAAAAAAGATAAGGTCATAAATGTATTGATAAAGGAAAAATTAAAAGTAGCTAATATTATTAACAAATTAATAGAGACAAGGCTTCAGTAATTTAAACATGTTAAGAGGAGACACTTAAATAATCTAGTGAGAAGATATGAGAAGATTTTAAAGACCAGAAAAGAAAAAAAAAAAAAGGAGGCCTAAGAAGAATAAAGGGAAGATGATAAAAATAATATGATAATATTTGAACTTATTAAGTACATGATTCGTAATAGAAAACTTTGACGTGTTAAAATTAAGATAAATGATCCCTCGTAAAAACATTCTTTTAGTTCCCATAAGTCATATAACTCTCTCTTCTTATAGTTGGTCTATGCTTATAAATAGTTGGTACTTACTAAGGAGGAATTTAACCTAAATCTTTATCTAGTTTGTTTTAGCAGTTTTATTATTATTTATTAATAATAATTTTCTTCTTATTCTTAATGATAATAATAAAATTATTATTATTATTATTATTATAGTCTGAGTAGCTCATATTTCTGCAATTTATCAGAAGTATGGACGTGATTCACATTTGTTGCAATTGTCTTCTAAAGAAGGCATCAAAATTAGATTGGGGTTTGAATATTAGCTATTATGTGAGGTGAGCAAGTGCATAAATGATTATCACATTTTGGATTTGTTATTTCTTTGTAAGCTTTGCTGCCATATTATGTACTATTAGCTAGTTACCAGATAAAATGAGAAAAAAAAATATCACCTTCGGTTTTTGCATCTCTATGAGAACTAGATGCTTCTGAACTTTGAATTTGTTCATCTGTAATTATTGCCTGCAAAGTAGAAGATTATGACCATTAGCTGACACCACTAACTAAACTAAAATCAATATTGCTAATCCTTCAACTGGATACTTGTATGTTTAAAGTATCAAAGTTGTTAATGTATGGAACAATTAACTTCTAGATATCGTATGTAATATATCAAACATACTGGCTTATGGTCTTTCTGGTTCTAGTTTATTCTTTCCCTTCCATGAATGCGGCAAAAACATTTCTTCAGTCCAATTTCCCATATTTTAACATAAGAAGTTCCTAGTTCTAAACCAAAATTGTTATGAAGATAGTATGCCTTTGGACTTTACTTTTTCGTGGTACGAAGCCTATCTTTGCTTCTATCTACCGGTTTTCATGTAAATCTTTCAGTATTTTACAACAAACCAGACTGAATAGCTCCTTGTTAGTACAAAAGAAGAAACTGATGTTAAGTGGAATCGTACTTATCAACTTTGATCAAGTGAAAAAGGGCAACATTTCTTTGTCTTGCATCCTTCAAAAACCACTTTAGATTCCTAGCTTTAGATGGTTTTCTGTTGTTTGAAGGCATTGTGCTTCTCATTAGATATTTGTTCATATAACAAAATAGAATTATAGGTATACCTCCGTATTCATCTCTCCCAGTATGTCAACTACAAAAGGCAGTTCTTCAAGCACCTCCTTTCTCAAGCCCTTAATATACTGAAGCAAACGAATTAACAGAAATAGTTGATTTAGAATGACCATAGCAGCCTCTGTGTCTGCTGGTATATGCATAATGGATCATATCAGGTAATGCTGCAAAACAAGTTTTGTTTCAAAACCTGAATGAAATTGGACATCATTATCTTTCCATCATCACTATATGGCTGCACCATTTGCTTGAAAAGATGATGACTGATCCGGATAACTTGGGAAAGTCTCTTAGTTCGTACTGTAACCGGCTGTGGCACATTGAATACAACACCAATTTCTCCTGCCATTTCTCCTGGTCCTAGTTTCGACAAGATCTGAAGAACTCTGATGAGAAAATGATGCGATACGAACTGAAAATTTAACAATTTTTCTTATGTGCGTAAATCTTCAAAATTTTCAGTACATGAACAAAAATCGTGCAAGATTGTATTAGTTTTTCAACTTGAAATCGATTTTCTGATCTATCTTCATACCATTTCAATTTATTGCATTTGTTTTTTTCCACTCCCCATTTTAAGTTGTATTACTTCCAGTAAGTAGTACATTTGCTTCTGACTTTTGCACCAAGAGATGCCTCAATGTGAGAAAAAAAATGTTCCTAGTAGTTTTTTGCTTGGATTGTCCATAAAGAACATGATAAATTTGGTTACTGTTTTTTTGCCTCCCCATGAAATTGGAGGAAGAAGAAAAAAGCAATCTAATGATAAAAGATAAGTGAGTTAATTTCGGTGACATTTCATTGTGGTGATGAGGTCAAAATTATCAGCACAAATATGGACTGTATTTCATTAGTCTCTCATTAGATAAAGTGGAAATTTACCTTTTATTAGTTGACTTTCTTGAGTCCCAGGAAAAAAAAGTTAAAATGCAAACAAATCCTCTGGTGCAGACAAAGTCTTACAAGTTAAAAATAGTTAAATGTTGCAGTAAGGTTCAGAATTCAATGGTGCTTAATAGATGCAGTGAATTTATTGGTTGATTGCAACCATGAGTATGACACTACTAATTTCGTTGCCACATGGAATGAAATTCTATGCAAATGCCAGATTGATAAGGCCCTTGAAAGATCATGCTTTTGTGATCAATTTGGAGATAATTTTCTTTGTATTACCTTTTCCATTCTAAGCTGTTAATATATTTATTATATATCTTATTATTTAATTTTGACATTTTTTATTATTAGATCTTCAAGATATTGCAAATCTTAAAATCCAAATTAAGATGAGGTGTAGCTATGTGATATTTTTTATTTGATTTGGATTTTTAGATAATGGTTCACATGTGAAAGAAGTCTATCTTGAATAGGAGTATAAGTGCATGATGTTGATGTTGGATAATGGTAAGAGACTGTAAAAGAACTCTAGTTTGGATGTATGATTTTTAGGATATAAGATAAAGGAAGTTGTCTTGTGTGTTGGTGCTTGGCTGGGATTTTGATTGGGAGCTTTCAGCTTTGGGATTTTTAAGTTGAGTAAGTCCTAATGAATATATGAACCAGGTTTAAGATATCCATATAATATCAGTACATCCTAGGCATTGTTTTGAAGTGCGAATATCAAGACACGATGGTAGTGGTGGAGATCAAGGGCTTTTGGTGTTCACATTTGGGAATGGGTGGCTTATCCTCATCTCCCCTCCTGTTGCCTCCAGTCGTTGAGGCTTGATGTAAGACAGTTTTCATCTGTTTAGGCCTGCTTGCTCCACTGCTCTTTTCCTCAGATTGTGTAAGGAAAGTCCTGGCACTCCTCTTTGACATAGGAGCACCACCTCCTCTCTTAGACTGTTCACTTCCTTTCCTCTTTCTATTCACAGCACTCTTAATGTTCTCCACATTTTCCACTCTCAATGCTGCTTCAGCTAGCTGGTGGAAGTCGCAAAAATTTTGTGCCACCACTTTCTCTCTGATGGGCAAGTGCAGTCCTGCTTCGCTCATCATTAATTCAGCTGCATATTGGGCCAATTGTGTGAATCAGCGCTTATATTCGGTCACCGTCATCTCCCTCTGGGTGAAGCTCAAAAACTCTCTCTACTTCTATTGGATGTACACTTCCGAAAAATACTTCTTCTTATAAACAATTAGGATGTCCTTCCATGCCAACACCGGTGGCTTCATCTGACTTCCTGGGACACTCTCCCACCACTGTAGAGCATCCTCTTGTAGCAAACTCGCAGCATATTCAACCTTCTCGTCATCCTCACAATCCATCTTCTCCAATATCCGTTCCGTCTTTCTCGGCCATGTCTCAACTTCCTTGGGATCAGTGGTCCCATAAAAGTGTACTGCTCTATACTTTCTCAATTTATCGAACTGCTTCCCCTTATTAATTGGGGCCGAAACAAAAGATTATAGCATTTGTTCCATAGTCTGGACAAACGCCTAAGTGAAGGCTTGGAATATCCTTGGGTCCAAGGTAGGCACTTGTTCTGACGGAATAAACGACTCCCGCGTCTGTGATCGAGAGGGCCCAATGTTGTGCCCTACAGAAGCCTCAACTCAACATCACCAGGGCCCTAGACCCATCCGTGCCCTTCTCTCTTAGTGGAGGGTCAGGTGTAACCAATTCTTGCAATATTCCTCGTGTCCTTCTACAAGGTGGCATTTCACTCCTTCAATGGAAACATTAACGGTTAGGTACATTTTATTCCTACATGTATGTATGATATACATGTCATTTAATATAATCAATCAATTTAACAATGGAAACAATTAATCACATAGCATAACAATTCATCCTACTATGCATTCTAAACCTAAGAAAAACCTAAGCTCTGATACCACAAGATATTGGACCCCGTTCTCGGAGCCCAACTATAGTTCCAGAGTCAAAAAATGTGAGCGGGTTCCCTAGTAGGGTTATTCCAATAAACCCTCACTTCATTTCGATCAAGCTTATGAACTCAACCCCAAAGGCTATCAATTTCTTTTGGGAAGGTAGAAAAACGTGTTAGAAATCCATTGCTTTAAGAATCACCTCATTTGGAGGACGGGTGAAGAAGTTATGGCCAAAAGAATCCAACATGTTTATGTCTTCAATCATTTTGTACCTGCCTTGGCGCAATTGCTATAAATTTAATTACAGATGTCGGATTGATGACATTGTTGAACAGTTTGAAAGAGGACTCCTAGATCTACAAATTTTGTGAAGATTCCAAAGTGAAAGTCTATCATTTCGTGAAAGATCCAATAACTCTCCTTCCCTAAAAGAATTTCATCTTCGAAATTCCTACCTGAGTCATTGAAAAGGTGTGGACACTTCTCCTTCATTGCTTCAAAGGGCTCCCATGTTGCCTCCTCTCTTGTATGGTGCTTCCATAAGACTTTGACAAGCTTTACAATCTTATTTCTCAAGATCTTTTCCTTCGAGTCTAAGATCTCCACTGGTTGCTCTTCATATGTCAAATCCTCCCTTAATTGGACCTCTAAAGGTTTAACTATATGCGAGGATCTGATCGGTACTTCCTCAACATCGATACATGGAAGACATTCTGAATCTTAGACAATTCCGCTGGCAAAACTAACTTGTAGGCTAAAGGCTTCCTCTCAATGATCTCATAAGGGCCTACGTATCTTGGACTAAGCTTGCCCTTTTTACCAAATCTCAAAACTCCCTTCCATGGAGAAGCTCTAAGAAACACTTTGTCTCCAATTTCAAATTCCATCTCTTTTCTATGTGCATCCGTGTAGCTGTTCATTCTATCTTGACTGCTTTAAGTCTCCGTTTCACCAATTTAATCTTATAAATTGTAACATGTACCAATTCAGGCCCTAAAAGCCTTCTCTCACCTTGCTCATCCCAACAAATAGGAGTTCTGCACCTCCTACCATACAAAGCTTCATAAGATGCCATCTGAATTCCTGAGTAGTAGGAATTATTGTAAGCAAATTCGATTAAAGGAAAATGATCATCCCATGATCCTTAAAAATCCATAACACAAGCCCTTAACATTGCCTCCAGAGTCTGTATTATTCTCTTTGATTGTCCATCAATCTGTAAATGGAAAGCCATACTAAAGTGTAACTTAGTTCCCAAAGCCTCTTGTAAGTTTCCTAGAATCTGGAGGTGAACCTGATATCTCTATCCGAGACTATCGAACTTGGAATCCCATAAAGTCTAACTACCTCATCTATGTATTTCTTGGCCAAAATATTCAAAGAATCCATCTGTTTAATTGGCAAGAAATGAACAGACTTAGTTAGCCTATCCACAATCACCCATATTGCATCATGCTTCCTGTTGGTCCTTGGCAATCCGATCAAGAAATCCATCGTAATCTTTTCTCACTTCCATTCGGGAATCGACAAAGGTTTAAGCTTACCTAAAAGTGCTTGGTGTTCAGCCTTGACTTGCTGGCACATTAAGCATTTTTTATGTAGCACCCCCTTACCATAGGGTATATACCGGGACGCCCGTAGGTCATTCTGATACATATCCTATGATAAGGGTGAACTACGAACAATCACTACTGTACCTCACATGGAATGAAATCATAAAGCATCAATACTAAAAATCACTAACTTTTGAAACCATAAATTTTTCTCATTTCATATCATCAAAAGCAGTAATTTACATAACTGTCAGTTTCTCACTATCTGTACATTACTCCTAAAGAAATCTACTACAAAAAGCCTAACTAGTTCATCCCTAAAAAATGCCAGCTGACCGACTTGTGAGCCATGACTTCTATTGGCAACACGATCTACATGGCGGGAAAGTCCCTCTGGAGCTAGGAGTCTACTCTCTCGGTCCTGAAAAATAATTTGCAATTTTGGGTGAATTTGCGAACTCAGTGAGGAACCATCATCGATGGTTCACCCAATTCATGCATAGACAAACAAATCATAGTATAGCATAATAACTCATTCTTACATGAACACAAATCCTTTGGCTTTTCACTCAAATCACAGATAGTCAGTCAAATGTATATGTAATGCGTATGTGACCCTTTTTTCTAATTTATTACGTTGTTGTAACCGAGCGCCTAAACTGTCCCAATAAGGGCGCATTATTCGTTGAGCCTAAGGCTCTGAAGCACTGTGGGCTCGAGGCCCAAATACGTTGAGCTTTAAGCTCTCGGTGGCTGCTCCGGTCACAACTGTCAATTACTGATCATGCATTTATGCATGGAATGCATATGTCAAAATAAAACAAGCCTACATCATAGTCGATCCTAAATTAACACATTCGAACAAATGGTTCACAATCAATCACATTCAAATTACATATAGCAAGTAGGGCACTCCTATGTCAGTATCTCCCAGTACATCGGACACCTTCGGTCCGGAATTCAGGCATAAATAAACACAAAGCCCACCATTATTCTCCACAGTGTTATAAGTGCAAAATTATTAACAACTAATAATTAAGGAACCATCTATGTTACTCACCAAATAGCTTCTGAGCTAATGCCTGGAAGTCTCGGCAACGTCTGTGGGCTGACATTCCAAATGCGCCTCTATAATAAATAACATACGCATTTATCACAATTTGCACAATCATAGTTTAATATGCACATGAATTAAATGAAAGATGTACAATGCATGTTCATGACAATCCCAGGGACAAAACCTCACAAAATCATTCTAATACCAAAACTAATCTATTTCCACGTCACTTTTTCTGGTCTATGATTCACATTAAAAAGGAAAGTGAAGATGACATAATTTGATCGTCCTCTCTACTAATAAAGTGTTCCTCTATGTCCTATGATTCTATTGACACCAAAATCACTCAATTCAGTTTAGTAAATAGGAAAATATGCCTCAAACATTTTCGGACAGTTAGTATATACTATACCCAACTTCCATCAAGAATTGGTACAACTTAAGGATTGAATCAAGATTTATCTCCTTCATATGTTTTGTAACCCCATTCCTCTAGTTTACTCCAAAAGAACAATCATCTCATTTGGAATCCTACAGGTCCAACCATTATCAAAACATTAAACTATACTCCGTAAAACTAACCCCAGTGACACTGTTCCAACCGACTCTATCTCTTTCTTTTACTCAATCTCTTTCAACTCAACATCAATTAATACCAATTTTTATGGAGATGTATAAAAATGTGTTACGAACATATTGCTTCAAGAACCAACTCATTTGGAGGTCTAGGGAATGAGTTATGGTCAAAAGAAGCAACCAAGTTTAAGACCTCAATCCAGTTGAACCTAGTTTTGCGCGAATTCCATAACGTTTTCCACAAATTTCAGATTAGTTTCGTTTTTGGACGATTTGAAAGAGGACATCTAGATATAAAACTTTCCTGAAGACACCAAGTCGAGATTCGGCCTTTAAAATGCTTAAAATCACGATTTCCCAAGTTATCCCGTGAATGTCCGTTAAACGGACATGGATGTCTATTTAACGGACATTGTCGGCCAAAACTTCCCCAATTCAATCGAGCAAGTCTGTTAAACGGACTTCCATGTCCGTTTAACGGACATACACTGTCCCAAGGGTGTTTTTACACCTGAGAAGGTCCGTTTAATGGACATATATCTCCAAAGCCTTCCTCCAAGCCTCTTCTAAGGCTCCTACACTCATTCCATCCTCATATCATTCTATCCCCTTTGTCAAAAATTTCAAATTTTATATCAATCAAAAGAGAAAGACAAATATTACAACTTTCATGAACAACTTGGAAGCCAATTCAATCTCTAAACAATTGAAATTCTCAATCAAAGCTTCTGCCTATATCTTTTATCCTCAACAGCAACACACTCTTCCCACAACTCATAACTTTCTAACCCATTGTCGAAAAATTACATGCTCTATATCACTGAAAAGATCAGAAAACAAGTTACACTTCTCATGAAGGACTCAGAAACAAATTCCATCACTAACCAGTTCAAATTTACCAATCAATGTGGCTGCCCTATTAAGTTTGTTAAAATTATCACATAACCTAAACCATATCCGAAATTGAAAAATTCATAACTTACAATCCACACATGCTAAATTCGCATATTGTACCTCATTACAATACTAAGACAATCCTCTACAACTTTCCATAAGATCACTTGGGCTAATTTTAAATCTAATAGATCACAATCAGAAGTACCATATGATTCACAATTGCACATTCAGAATTATCACATAATTGCAATCAAGCAAATCACAATTATTGCATAATTGCATCTTCAGAAATATCGAATGATTGCGATCACATAAGGATAAGGCATTGTGGCCTTGCATAATTAAAATTATTCAATCAAATGCATATGAAATGTGTATTTGACACTTTCCCATTTTATTACGGTGTTGTGACCGAGCACCTGAACTGTCCCAATATGGGCACATTAATCAGTGAGCCTGTGGCTCTAAATCAATGTGGAGTCGAGGCCCAATACGTTGAGCTTTTAGCTCTCGGTGGCTGCTCCGGTCATAACTGTCTTTATCTGATTATGCATTCATGTATGAAATGCATATGTCCCAATTTGACAGTAAATACATCACAATTAGGCAATAACCATATCCCAATCAAGTCACATATCATAAGTTATCACATCAGAGGCAAGCAATTTTCCTATTACAAATCATCATATATCATCACATCGTAAGCACTTCTATGTCAGTATCTCCCAGTACATCGGACACCTTCGGTCCGGAATTCAGGCATAAACAAACGCAAATCCCACCATTATTCTCCACAGTGTTATAAGTGCAAAATTATAAAAAACTAATAATTAAAGAACCATCTAGGTTACTGACCAATAGCTTCCGAGCTAATGCCGTAAAGTCTCCACAACGTCAGTGATGTGACGTTCCAAATGCGCCTCTATAACAAATAACATACGCATTTATCACAGTTTGCACAATCATAGTTTAATAATGCACATGAATTAAATGAAAGTTGTACAATGCATGTTTATGACAATCCCGGGGGCAAAACCTCACAAAATCATTCTAATACCAAAACTAATCTATTTCCACGTCACTTTTTCGGGTCTATGATTCACATGAAAAAGGAAAGTGAAGATGACATAATTTGATCATCCTCTCTACTAGTAAAGTGTTCCTCTATGTCTTATGATTCCATTGACACCAAAATCACTCAATTCGGTTTAGTAAATAGGAAAATATGCCTCAAAC
>JANITW010000008.1:27986893-27996941 GCA_027564335.1 Erythroxylum williamsii
GTTAGTACGAGGTGGTCGTACCATTGGGTATGAAATTCTTTCACGGGAAGTGAGGTTGAGAGATATTGTCAAGGATTGAGTGGTATCGGTTTAATAAAACCTTAGGTAAAACTATTGTACTTCGGTGAAAGTGATTAAGTTAGATGAGGGTTCCACAGACGTAGGCAATGTGTGCCGAACTGCGTTACCAAATTTTTGGTGTTTTTATTATTTCGGTTTTGCTTGTTTTTATTTTTTTAGTGCCAAAGAAATTTGCGGAAAGTTTGCGAAATAATTAACCCACTTCAATTTTTCATAAGCTAATGTTGGATGAATCTTACCATTTGTACGTACAAAAATCATCTTTCTTTATCTAGAAAAAATTCCATTTTACTCCAACATTTTCACCCTAGAGAGCAATAAGTACTCTATCTTGTCAAAGATGAACAGTCTTAAGGTTTTGATTTGAGGAAGTTTGTCTTATGTAAATGAAGTTTCTCTCATGTATAAGTTTTAGGTGAAATACCTGCTCTGTTCCATTCTTGTATGTTACCATCTCCTGCAATTCAAAGTAAAGCACAAAATTATGTCTAAGAATGTGATAGATGTATGTGAGAGTAATAAAAAGTTGACTTACAACTGCTCCGGATACCAAGATGTAGAAATCTGTTGGAATTTCATTCTGTAAAATGATATCAACCTTAGGTGGAAAGTATTCTGCCTTCATCTCTGAAACCTGGAAGCAGAACCCAAACATTCTTAATGCAAGGATTATATGGCTATCCATGTCAACCATGGAATCAATCATAACTTCTTATTATTGTTATAATGCCACTTTGTAGACATGTTATACCAATTGGGTGATAAGATCTTCAGACGCTCCTTTGAACAAATAGGTATTTTCAACGGTGTGATGGAAAAGATAATGTGCAATGCTACATCTTATAGCCTTAGGTAGGTGTTCCAACACTTCTTCTTGCTTTAATTTGGCTGTCTGAAACTTGAGTTGAACATGGGCCAGCATTTGCTCCTTTAGACCTTCTGGGAGCCGATTCTTACTTGCATATTGCAGAACCTGGTCAATGGAATCCCTCTGCACACTCACCATGATTGAAAGGTCAAACAAGTTGCAAAATAGTTTCTAGTTATATGGTTGCTGTTTGAAAGTGTTGAGAGACTCAAATTATATCGTCTTAGCTTGTGAAGGTGTCAAGAGTATTAACTAATTCATTTAGACTCTTCAACGGTAGAAGAAATTACCAACGCAAAAGTCCGAACAGCACTGCGGACGATAAGAT
Organism: Erythroxylum williamsii; assembly: GCA_027564335.1. Lineage (NCBI taxonomy): Eukaryota > Viridiplantae > Streptophyta > Magnoliopsida > Malpighiales > Erythroxylaceae > Erythroxylum > Erythroxylum williamsii. The sequence continues at coordinate 27,988,171 of JANITW010000008.1, forward strand.
TTGTCATGTTGCCGATTATATAAGCTGTAAGGCCTATGTTGAAAAGCATGTAAAACATATTAAAGGTCTTCTCTGATGTATTCACTGCATGCAAGTCCCCATAGCCAACCGTAGTTAGGGTGACAACTGACCAATACATGGAATAGGTGTAGCCTAACCAGATGCTTCTATGTTTGAAATCTTGGACCTGAACCCCAATCCAGGTATTATCAGATGCTTTATGATGAGCAGCCAGCCAGAAGTAAAAACACCCTGCTGAGTGCACTGCTAACAGCGTAACCTGTGGAAAAGAAAATGTCTAAAGGTGAAATCTCTCTGGGGAGCAAGTTCCCAGTGCATTCAAGTTACTACTCACGCTGATGAGTTTAAGTAATCTGGTCCAAAAGTAACCGAAACGGACGTCTTTCTCTAGCCTGCACATACTAAGCAATTAGTTTTAAATATGTTGGACAAACTATTCTCTGAGAACGGATTTCTTTCCGGAGGTACTCTGGTTAGCAATGTTTGACTACAACCTTTTGAAGAGATCACTGACGCGCCTAACTCGCCAGAGTCTTAGCAGGTTGAGGAAGCCGAAGGCCTCCCCTTGGTTCAATTTGCCTGTGAAGGCTCGGTATATGACTTGAAATGGCATAGTTGAGGCCAAGTCCATCGGGAACCATAACCTTGTTAGGTACCTGATATGCCATAGAAGACAGTGATTGTACTACTATTTCCAAGTAATCTGTTCAATTAGCAGAAAAGAAACTCGAGTTGGCATTAGCAGCTTTTGTTTCTGAAATTGTATATCATAACCATATCAATGCTATAGTCCTACTTAAGATTATCCCTTACTATTGATTGATTTTAACACTGTGTCCCAACTCATATTATCTGATACAAAGTGCTTACTAATAAAACTGATTAGCACACTGAATTTTAATATTGTTAAAAGTAAATAATTAAATTGACACGGCTGAAAATAAACAAGTAAGGTATAAAATTGAAAGAGAAAAATACAGCTAAATGAAAAATTGAAATTTGTTGTAAATTACAAGAATTAATGTGATATTGAATAAGTTTCTTGTCCCATTGGAGTAAAACAGGTCCAGAAAAACTTTAATTTTCATATTATTTTGAATAATTAAATGGAATAAGAAGAATTTATTGTGTACCTCGCAGCGATTTTCTTGTGATCATCCACGAGAAGATAAGTCGCTCTGTCCAAGTAGGCGACAAAGAACGTTAGTATGATATCAACGGCGAAAAAGACATCGACCACCAAATCGGGTATTAGCAGCCCCGAAGCTGCTCTTTTGAACGCTAGCTCAAATGGAGATGCCCAAGCCGAGTACACCACCAACACTACCAGGAATGTCTGCCACAACCTACATATCATATTATACACTCGATAATCAATAAACAAAGCCTTGGCCTGACAAGGCGCTAGCTACTCAGGAAATCAGACTTGGGCTAAGGATTTTATTCTCATTTAACGAATCATATACTCAGTGGTAGAACTGGCTTTTGTATATATTAGGTATATATACTACCTATAGGTACAATTTCAATGAGATGGTATAGAGCTATAATCCATTTGGCGAGTATACAAATTAAAAGAAACTAACCGTACAGGTAGCAAAGTGCATGCATGTGCAGAGAAAACTAAGGTGTGATAGTTGTATATTACCGGTATCTGCGATCATAGGGAGCAATTACATACTTCCGGAGCTGCAAGTGGCCTTCATCGATGACGGTTCCGAAAGCTGGCAAAAGACTGCTGGAAACTGAGGCCAAGTTCTTGGCCATGTCTTCACTTGATCTCCTCTTGTACAGGTATGGCAATGGTGAGGACCTGCTGTTTAGTGACGACATATTCTTAGCTGATGGCCGGAGATGGGAAATTGTGATGGTCCCTAGAGCTAAAACTAGAAGTTATGGCTTTGATGAGGTCAATAAGTAGGTAGTGATGAGCTTTCCTTAATATTTTATTTAATCTGCAGATCAATGTCAATGCTATTTAGAGGGTTGATGATGCATTGTTTCTTGGAATATAACTAAAGAAACAGGATTCTTATCTTCGCAATAGTTGACCTAAATCTGCTAAATTTAGAAAGAAATATTTGTGATCACGAGTCATGACCTGTAGGTGCCAAGGCCAACCCAGTCTCTTGTTTCTTTCGGATGTCACATGCTATGGACACAAGTTCCATCTGCGGTCTTTCGGCGGGGCAGCTGCTTATAGGAAGCAGACAAGCTAATTAGAGAAAAGATACATAATTACCGGAAGCCTTACACAAGTATAGTAAATGAGCCTCACATGCTACATATTGCATACATCCAATCCAATCATTTAATTTTTGTGCGATTCATTTATTAAATAAATAGATTTTTATAGAATCATGTAGGTATATAATAACAAGAACAAACGATCTAATCCCAAAAATTGCTTAACATACAGAAGCGGCATAAAAAAAACTTTTTTATATCTTAAAATAAGATAATATATTTGAAAAGACCCAAATAAGTACTTCCAATGGCCAATGGCTATCAGTTCAACAAATTTTCATAGGTAGTTGTATAACTTTATAATGTAAAGAGTAAATGAGTAAATTCGTATTTACAAAATTTGTTTGAGAACCCTAAAACATCTTTTGTGGAATTAATCTTCATTATCTTTTTCAGTTCTCTCTTTGAAAATCTTGAAACAAAGTAATCAAATCTCTCACTTCATTAATTTTTATACATCCATAGTAAAATATATGATTACTCTCTTTATGGTATCTTTACTAAACTTCTCCACGTGAGGCTCATTTTGCCACCAATAGGCAATCACAACACCTTATCCAAATCAGCCCACTTAAGCTTCATTTTGTCAACAATAAACGATCGAGTTGTACGTTGTTTATTTAGTATGTGTTCGGCTATTAAATATGTTGGTATCTATTGTATTATTTAATGTTATACACTATAGCAAAAAGAGCTTTAAACAACAGACAAAAGCACAATTATTGTTGCCTTTTTATTAAGGTAATAGAATTCATACCATTAAATAAGTGACACTATTATAGGTGCAAGGAAACAAATATTTAAGCAATAAAATGAATAATACAGTATTGCTTAAAAGTTTGACTAAGGCAACAAAATATTTTCAAATTATAGCAACAAAGTTGAATATTTATAACAACAGTTTGAATAATGTTGCTTTAAGTTTTGACTAAGGCAACTAAATATTTCCAAACTATAGCAACAATGTTGAATATATATTACAACAATTTATGTCTTCACAAGGCAATAAAGTAACTTTTTTATAGATTAATTTATAACAAAAAAGCAACAATTTATTATTTTGTGACCTATAGTATGTTAATGAAAAAAGCAAACATTTATCATTAATAAGTAGGCAACATTTTATATAAAATGTAAATGACCAAAAAGCTTCATTTATATATGTTATATATATAAAAGAAATGCAACAGAGTTGTTGAGAGAGAAAGAATATCCTTCTTACTCTGTATATTTCATTATGTGTAAAACTTAAGAAGGAAGCTTTAAATAGCTTCTGTACAAAAGAACGGTAGTTTACTTTCTACAAAATATCTAACTGTAAAACTAACCGTAACTACAAAAACTAATAAACTATACATATAACCGTAACCACTAAAACTAATAATCTGTACATATAATCTTTACATCCCCCCCTCAAGTTGGACTTTGATAAAAATCAATCAAAGCCAACTTGGACAACAAATGATGAAACACAGGAGCAGACAAAGGCTTGGTAAAAATGTCTGCAACCTGCAAAGAAGAGGACACATGTATTGGAGAAATAAAACCTTGCTTGTACAGATTCCGAACAATATGACAATCGATGTCAAGATGTTTTGTTCGTTCATGAAACACAGGATTGCAGGTGATATGAATGACAGATTTATTGTCGCAATGAAAAGGAATCGGTAAAGAAACAGAAATCTTCAAATCAGCAAGCAAATAACTAATCCATTGCAATTCACACACAGTTGAAGCCATAGCTCTATACTCTGCCTCAGCTGAGCTTCGAGAGACAGTAGTCTGACGTTTTGTCTTCCAGGAAATCGGACTGTTACCCAGAAATATACAAAAACCAGTCAACGACTTACGGGTTGAAATACATGTAGCCCAATCAGCATCGGAATAAGCCTGCAAAGACAAATCCGAACCCGCAGGAAAATGAAGACCTAAAGACGGGTTACCTTTGAGATACTTCAGAACATAAACAGCATGTCGAAGATGAACTTCCCGAGGAAACTGCAGAAACTGACTAAGTTGCTGAACACAATAAGTGATGTCGGGTCGAGAAAAACCCAAATACAACAATCGCCCAACAATGCTGCGATATTGCTGAGGGTCCTCCAGAAGTGGGCTACTATCACACTGCAAATCACCACCCTTCGGGAAAGGAACACACTTAGGCTTGGATCCAAGGAGACCCGTATCTGTTAACAGGTCTAAAACATACTTTCGCTGATTTAGAAAAACACCTGTAGAGTCACGAATAAGCTCCAAACCAAGGAAATATTTAGCCTCCCCTAAATCTTTAATGGTGAACTTCGCATGAAGTGCAGATTTCAACCGAGTAATAGTAATAACAGAATTCCCACTGACAAGAAGATCATCTACGTATACTAAAAGCATTAAGAAGCAATCATCTTTGCAAAACACAAACAGACAGTTGTCATGCATACTCTGTTGAAAACCAAAAGCAAGAAGAAAACCTGTGAGCTCTGCATTCCACTGTCGGGAGGCCTGTTTAAGCCCATATAAGGATCGGAGAAGCTTACAGACCTGTCCCTTACTTGCTTTAGTATACCCCTCTGGCGGTACCATAAATGTCTTCATCAAGATATCCATGTAAAAAGGCGTTATTGACATCTAATTGATTTAAAGCCCATCCTCTGGCTGCCGCAATAGCCAGAAAAATCCTTACCGTTACAACCTTTGCCACTGGCAAAAAAACATCATTGTAATCTTCACCGTAAATCTGATTGTACCCCTTGGCCACCAGACGAGCTTTATGCCGGTCTATCGTCCCATCCGGCCTGAACTTCAACTTATAGATCCATCTGCTACCAATAGCAGTCTTTCCAGTCGGCAACGAAGTAAGTTCCCAAGTATGATTGTCTTCCAAAGCCTGTAGTTCAGACTCCATAGCTTGAACCCATCGAATATCCTGACAGGGCTCTCGGAAACTTCTAGGTTCCTTAGCAACATCCACATGACAGAGATAATCCTCCAAATCGGCAGGCAGTCGAGTGTTAACAGAATAAGGAAAAGTAGTGGGTAGATGAGGGGAAGTAAAGGATCGGATACCCTGGGTTTGATTCACCACATAGTCATTTAGCCACGACGGTGCCCTCCTAACACGACTGCTTCTACGGCCATCTGGAAACTGAGAAGCACTAGGCAACACATCTGAAATCGCATCTGGAATAGGGCGTGGTAGACGAGGCACCACAGAGATTGGACTGCTTCTACTGCCCTCTGGAAGCTGAGAAGACCGAGGCACCATAGCTGTACGCACGTCTACAGGCGTTTTACTGCTTCTTCGGCCTTCTGGAAGATGAGAGGAACGAGACAACACAGCTGGACCCCTATCTGATATTTGGCGTGTTAAACGAAGATCCTCAAGATTCGTGCCACAACGTTCCTTACGACACCGTTCAATAGCCACTGGTTCTTCCACACGAGACTCTACAGTATCCTCTGACACATCCACACGAGCCCTTTCAATATCATCTGGCTCTTCAACATTCGTGTCCACCCGAGTCCCACCACCTCGAGGAACACACGGAGTATCTATATCCTCAATCAAAACAGGAAGAAGTGGAATAGGCGTGCCCGTCTCATTGAGAAACTGATCCCCTGCACAAGGAAAGAAATTTTCATGAAAGGTAACGTCCCTAGAGACGAATACCTTTCCAGTATCTAGATCATAAACTTTATAACCTTTGACGCCAGCAACAAAGCCTAGAAATAGACATTTAGAAGCTTGAACACCAAACTTATCCTTCTGTGGCTTAGTGTTTGTGGAATAACACAAACAACCAAACACTCTCAAATTACCAAGATCAGGAGGCTTGCCGAATAAAACTTCATAAGGAGACCGCCATGCCAAAGTAGCAGTGGGCAGATTATTGATGAGGTACGTAGCATGGAGTATAGCTTCCCCCCAAAATTTTGTCGACATATGAGCCTGATTCAAGAGAGCTCGTGCTACCTGAAGAATATGTCGATGCTTCCTCTCTACCCTACCATTCTGCTGTGGAGTATAAACACAAGATCGTTGATGTTGTATACCAAGATCTGTAAACACTTGTTGGCAATAAGATCCAATAAACTCACCTCCATTGTCTGATCGAACGATCTTAACTTGGTAATTATACTGTGTGCGTACCAGTAAGAAAAACTTACGTAAAATAGAACCAACCTGACTCTTATTCTGCATAGGAAAAGTCCAGGTAATTCGACTGCAATCATCGACGATAGTGAGGAAATAAAATGCCCCTGTCAAAGATGGTTTCCTATACGGTCCCCAAACATCAATATGAAGTAATTCAAAACATGTATCACAATGACTTTCACTAATGGGAAAAGGTAATCGAGACTGTTTAGCCCGTGCACAGACATCACAAACCATAGGAGAATTATTCAATCTGTGATTAACAAAAGGAAACTTCTGTACAATGTCAAAAGATGGATGTCCTAAACGTTGATGCCATAATGCTGCGGAACCAACACCACTAACTCTGTTTACACATTCCACACCTTTATTCAAACTACAATCAACAATTCCAATCGTATTGCTATGTAAAGAAACAGAAGCAGAAGTCAACACATCATTATGAAAAGACTCTGCTGTAAGGTAATATAGATGTCCAACAGCTCTTCCCACAGCCAAAACATGCTTAGATCTCTGGTCCTGTAAAACACAGAGAGAAGGATAGAATATAAAAACACCATTTCCATTTTGTAAGACTCGGCTCACAGACAACAAATTGTACTTGAAGCTGGGAACATAAAAGACATGCGGCAATATAACATCCTTGCTAAGTCTTATTAGTTTTTAGTAGTTACGGTTATATGTACAGATTATTAGTTTTTGTAGTTACGGTTAGTTTTACAGTTAGATATTTTCTGTAGAAAGTAAACTACCTTTCTTTTGTACAGAAGCTATTTAAAGCTTCCTTCTTGCGTTTTACGTTTAATGAAAGATATAGAGTGAGAAGCATATTACTCTCTCTCTTAACAACTCTGTTGCTATTATTTCATAAGATTCATGAGGCAGTTGTAGAATGATACCTGGCAAAAATTTAATTCTGGTTAACAAAGTTTCTGTTGAAAACATCAGGCACCCTTAGAGGATGTGGACGGCAGAAGATTGGAGCTGTTGTTAATCTGAGTGCCTACTATCTTATGGGCATTCCTTGTTCTGTATTATTAGCTTTTATCTACCATCTCAGAGGAAAGGTACATCCAAAACTAGTTTTGTTGTAATCTTCTTTCAGACAGATTCAATTGTCTAAATGCTCCACAGGGACTCTGGATAGGAATGATGGTGGCAATGTTAGTCCAAGCAGTAGCCTTTTGCATACTAACTATACGCATCCACTGGGACCAGGAAGTAAGTGTCTCCTTTCATAGCACATCTGATCTTTTGTCTTTATGCCTTAAATCTGACCTGGAAAGCAATTATCATTCCTGGAAAGTAATTATCATTTTGTGTCTTTTTGTCTTTCAGGCAGTGAAAGCTAGAGAGAGAGTGCACAAAGCCATGATTTCTGCGGATCCCAGATCATAGAAGACGCTCAAAAGCAGTTTGGAATTTCTAATCAGTTCTTTATCCTGGAGGTTTCACAGTTTCTGGAACGGCCAATGTAAAACAACGTAAATCCATGTCTGAAATTGTTATTTACAGAATCAAAAGAAGCTGTATAAACCATTATATAGATTTATCATATACCGAAGTGGAAGAACTTTATAAACCATTGGAAGCATACACTGAAGTGGAAGAACTTTATTATCTACTCATGCCGTCAACTGTCATTTTTAGTCCATCCAATTGATATGATTTGATCGTCGATGCATAACTTTTTTAAGCCTTTAGGGACAGCCGAGTTATCAATTTCTTTTTCTTTTTCATTATCTGTTAATAATAAGGATTAGGAAAGAAAATATTTTTTAAAGATTTCCACTCTTTTTTTTTCTTTTGCTTATAATTATTATAAAACATACCGTTCAAGTTCCTTTCAAAATCTATTTATTTTATGTTTGTTAGATTTTGAATTAATTATAATTTTATTTTATAATACGATCTAGATTAAAGAAAAAAAATGGTATAATAACTTTATTTGTAAGGATTATATTTATAAAGTATTCTATGAAGTTAACATGTAAAAAGGATAATCCTATTGATTAATATATAATTAGGCATACGTATGCATAGCCACTAGCAAAAGACCAACAATTAAAAATGTAAAAGTGCAAACAATTTGAGCTATAATACAATTTAATCAAAGCATCCATTATGAATGATATTTAATTGTTGGTGACTATCTATATGGAAACCAAATAATTATACCGTAACTAATATAACGATAATAAACACTACACTAAAAATTAATTAGAATATTATGATATATCTTTTTGAATCATAATTATTATTATATAAAAGTTTCATCTTCTCTCTTTTTTCGAACATTATTATATAAATTATATAAAATCACTTCGTTTCTAAATTTTTTTAATAAAAGTTT
>JANITW010000008.1:27999187-28016861 GCA_027564335.1 Erythroxylum williamsii
ACACAATACCTATACAAACACACTCATTTAATTCCATTTAATATTTCTAATTTCTACCGAAAGATCGGGGTCCAACAAATTGTCCCTTTTAAAATTAAAGAACCCATAATAATACATGTATCCAAGTAGGCCAATAACAAATTGAGTGCACATAATTCACTCTATCTTGGGCCATGATGCACATGAAACAAGGGGAAAGCGACTTTTATGTGTTTCTTCCAACCATAACCAGTGTATGAGTAGTGATAAAGAGACTTGTGCATAACAACTTTTGTAATTGGATAACCAGCGCATATATGTTTTTTCTACCCACAATCAATGCACAACTTTCTTCTTTTACTTGTCTATTCTCTTATGTACATGTGTCCCAAGTTTCTCTCTCTCTCTCTCCCCCCACCAAGCTTTTCTTTTACTCTCTATAAATTATTCAACTATTCCTTTTATGTGTAGGATTTTACTATCAGCACAAATCTAAGACCTTCCATTATATTTTTAAAACCTAAAAATATCAGGGCAAAACTAAGTTTTTCTCTTTAGTGGATGACAAGCATGAACAACATTCAAATTCATTATATTATTAAAACCCAAAAAATAAGTTATAGATTGAAGATCACATACCTAGGTTTAGCATGTTCTTCACATACCTAGGTTTAGTGTGTTCTTCAACATAACCAAACATATAGACTAAAGACGAAAATCACATTGCTAAGGTCGACACAGCAAGAAATGTGAGTCACAACATCACCAAAGAGTTTAATCTTTTAAAGGAAAATTTAAAAGTCTACGCTAAAATACAACTTTTGGTGCCTGTGTATAATCCTAAGTATTATTATATATCATAAGTTTTTCTACCTAAATTATTATAAAGAGTATAATATATGCACAAAACTATTTATTATACACACACACACACACACACACACACACACATATATATATATATATATATATATATATCAAATAACCTAAAATAATAATACTTTAATTATTATTAGTTATGACAAAGTTTGTCCATTCTGGCTAGATTTAGCCTGACTTGGCTCGAGCATACCAGATTTCAAACTACGTTTAGTTTTTTTAAAATTTTTTAGGATTTACTTCAAATTCGGACTATCGGCTCTAATATGATCCAAAATTTAAATTTTAAGATTTAAAAATGATGTTATTTTATTGAAAAATTAAATAATATATTTAATCAAGTTTGGTTAGGCTCAATCATGCTTGGGCTCATGTGGGGCTTAGGCCTAGGTAGGTTTGAGTTTGACACTACTTATTGTCACCCTTAATTATTGTTTAAAGTTGTAACATATTTAATTATTATTTATATAAAATTTTATAGCAACAACAATTTAATTTTGTTGCCTTTTTAAATATATGACAATAAATTCCTACTAGCATTGCCTATTAATATTACTAAAGGCCACGCTTTAAAAACCATTGTATTATATTAGTTTTAAGCAACACATTTTAAAATGTTACAAATTTAATGTTGCCTTATGCTTTTTTTTTTTGCAGTAGTGATAATTTATACAATGTAGAAGAATTTTCTAGTTAATACAGTGGTACTTGTGATATAATGTAAAGATTAGGTTGTAGATTGTTATTCAACAAATTAATGTAAGGATTATATTGTGGTATTTTCTAGCATTTTTATTGCCTATAGGTTGAGTTTTTTACAAAGATGTGTTTGTTGGCAAAGATAATAAATTGTACAAAATTCTATAATGTCATCATCCTTCTCCTTTAATGCAAATGTCCCAATTTAATATTATAACTAAGAAATTATAAGACCTTAGTATAATATTTAAGTAACACATCTGCATATTACAAAGTCCATATACCTATAAATAAAAATGCCACCATTACTTAATAAGGTTGTAGGAAGATAATATAAAAAATATCATCACTTGACTCCTTACATTTTAGTGAATATCCTATCGATAGTTAACATAAGCAATATTAAGCCTCATTATGTACCATACTATGACTTACTACAAAGAATATCATGCCTTAATAATGTAATCAACCTTATGCAAAAAATATCACTACTTATTAAAAATAAGTAACATCTTCACTTAAAACTGAGAATATTGCAATTGAGTACAAAGAATACTACGGTATAATACAATCCACACCTATGTATGAAAATATCATCACTTAATAAAAACAAATAACAACTACACTTTACTTTGCGGATACCATAATTGAGTACAAAGAATATCATGTCTCAATACAAACTAGACTAGGACTTAATATGTTAATACCACTACCATGTATATAAATTACCATCAAAAGTTAAAAATAAGGGACACCTTTACTTAAATATGGGAAGCCATGATTGAGTCCAACTAATATGTAGCATCAATGCAAACTATACTAAGACTATATACACCCCACATCATATGTATTTATTAAAAAAATCATCTTTTGTTATAAATAAGTAATACATTAACTTATCTAAAGGAAAATTATGAAGGAAACAGACTAATATATGCCTATGCATTGAACCGTGTCCTTGTTGGGTTTTATCGGACATAGTTATATGTGCTCATGTGTTCAACCATGTTCATTTTACAAATTTTGAAAGGACAATGTGAAATATATAGATTGGCAGAAAACTTTGTAACAAATCATGTCCATTAAAGGTTTTGCTAGGCACAATTAAATAGACTCCTATATAGTTAGTCCAATTCATGTTATAATTTTTTAAAGGATACGTGAAGGAAATACGTTGGTACACAAATAAGTAGCAAATTAAAGGTTTTACTAAACACAGATAAGTATACACTCATGTGATTAACTGTATTTATGTTAGAAAATTTAAACGTATCATATCAAAGAAATAGATGGGCACATACTTGTGTAGTAAATCGTGTCCTTTAAATGTTTTAATGGAAATGATTATCTCTTCTGTGGAAGAGTTAATGATGTTCATGTTTAAATTTCTAAGAGACTATATGAAGGACCAATCTATGTCTAATAAAGGTTTTATTAGACATGTTTGACAACACACCCGTATGGTTAACTATGTTCATGTTAAAAAATTTAAAGGTACATTGTTAAAGAGGCATATTGGTACATGCTCATATAATGAATTGTGTTCAGTTTTGTAATTCACATTATTTAGGGTAATAAAATTTTTCATTTATGAAAGCTTCTTTGATATGCTTCAAATAACTCTTCCCGCCTCGTGGAATATAACATCTTCTTCTTTCATTCTTAATTTTGAATAGAACTTAGAAGTAAAAAATCTAATATATCTCTTGATTCTTCCAACCTATTATGTTTTAAATGCCTATACATCAAGGTAGACATTGTATTGACATACCTACCTCACAGTCAAGAAGTAGACATAGTAAGAAGACAATGTTGCACCCTTCTTCCTCTCTATCTTTATGGATTTTATATGTTCATATTTTATGTCTATAATACATATGTTTATACATGCATTTATATATGGTATTTTACGCGTTGATTTTGTTCAAAATGATTAAGTTGGCAAGGGATAAAGTTAGGGATAATGTGGTGTTATTTATTTATAGGATTTGATAAGAATTTGTAGCTTATAACTTAGTTGGTGATAATTTATTATCATATATTCTTTGACTTTCATAGATGTTATGTCTGCTTATAATATTTTATTTGGTGTTGTATAAATTTATATTTTTATTAATATAGTCCAAAAAAGAAGGATAAAATTGTAATCTCCTCCATTAGAAAGAAAGAATGTCATAAATGTAAAAAGGAAGGTAATTGGCAAGTATTTTATTAAAATTAATATGATAATGATGTAAAGCTATTTTGATTTAAAATTTAAAATTTAGGTTAGGGATGAAGTTGTCACCCTTAGACAAGTTAGTAAAATGGGATCCTAAAGAATAAGGTATGATATAGCATCAAGTTAAAACAAATTAATACAATTTAGTGATTAAGGATTATTTTATTTGATTTTTAAGTACTTTGTATAATTATATACAGACTTGTTAAATGTGTTATTATTCAAAGATCATCTTAAAATGGATTCACAATCTTATTCTAGAGTAGCTGAAATAGGTTACCAATATAAGATTTAGTGAACTCCAAGATATAAAACGGTTTAAAGATAGAAAGTATTTGTGCTACTGGCTTAATAGTTGGTTTAATTTGAATGAGTTATCATCAAGAGTAAGGGAGGATCAAATGAAGGAGATTAGTGGTGGTAATATTGCATACATTATTAGAGTTTCTTTCAAATGGAACCAAATTACTAGGAATAAAAATTGATGAGGCTTAAAAAGGAGTCCAAAATTAATAATCACCAAATCTTGGTTAAAATGTTCCTGTGGGTTTACTACGAAAGATGTCCCTAAAAGTGTTAGATTTAAACTAATATTGAGCAACTTTCTTTCATGTTTTAGGTTTAAGAATTACATATATAACATGGTTTATGATTATGAATTTACTTTACAATATTCTAATTCCCTTGCATAGTGCTTATAATATGAATACCTGATAGTTTGTTAATGGTTTTTCATCAATTTTTCTACTTGAGGGTGTGTATAAGGCCTCAAAATATACCCTAGAAGTATTATAGTGTGTCTAGGGTATATTAAGTAGTGAATATAAAGAATTAAGTGCATTTAATCATAATAAGAGACATAATGGTATTGAATCTAAAGAGAATGGTTAAATGGATAATTTTTTCATTTAAGCATGGACATGTATACTTAGACGTGAAATATGGATGAGAATGAAATTAATTGATGAGATTATAGCAATGTGGGAATTAAAGGAAGAAGAAGGACTAAATGTGCAATTTTTTTAAAAGTCAACATATGGACTAATTGGATTAAAACTTATATGACCAATAAGATTAAAGTATGTGTGATCAATAGGATTAAAGCATATGTTGCCAATAAGATTAAAGGATGTGTGACTAATAAGATTAAAGCATATGTGTCCAATAGGATTGAGGCACGTATTGCATGAGATGGCCATGTAAGAGAGGAGTGAGGGCATGTATTTTATGATTAAGTGTCTTGTCAAAAGTACCCTTGAACATTCTGACATAACACTTTCTTCTAGAAAAATGTTTCTCATTGTCTTAAGTTTCTAATGCCACCAAAATCATTCAATTTGGTTTAGAACTCTAAAAGTATTGCCCCAAATATTTTCGGACTATCCTTATATTGAAATAGTACACTATACTTAGATTCCTACCAAAAATTGAAAGTCTTAGGGACTGAATTAGATTTTGATTTCTTCATATCATTTGTAGCTACATGTCTCTAGTTTATCTTGAAACAAAAATCATCTTATTCGGAGCTATACTGATGAAGACATCATCAAAATACCAAAGTATGTTCAGTAAAACATCCAATTCATACTCTTCCAATTAATACCCTTACTTTGATCCAATCCATCTTTTCCAAATCAATACCAAATGCTATCAAAATCTATGGAGAGACAAAAAAATGTGTTAAGCAACTATTGGTTTAAGAATCACTTCATTTGGACGTCGGATAACAAAATAATGGCCGAAATAATCAAACAAGATTTGGTCCTCAATCATATGGAACATGTCCAGGGACGAATGGAATAACTCTCTCTACAGATGTCTGATTAAGATCATCTTAGGACGTTTTCAAAGAGGACTTTGAGATATAAAATCTTAAGAAGATTTAAAGACAAATTCTATCTTTTGGAGGGTCAAAAATGGAGCAGACGATAGGTACAGATGAAACAAATGAAAAAGCAGACGAATGGGAAAAAGTAGACGAATCGGGAAAATTACTATAACTTTCCCTATAGATATCGGATTGATACTTTATTTATATGGTTTGAAAGATGATTTTAATGTATAAAATTTTTATGAAGACTTTGAAGACATATTATATCTTCTAAAGAGTTAAAAATGGATCAGACAATAGGTACAGACGAAACTAAATGAAAAAGCAGACGAATGGAAAAAAGTAGATTAATTGGGAAAATTGCTATAACTTTTCCTATAGATATCAGATTGAGGCATTCTTTATTTTTTTGTGAAAGATGACTTCAAGGTATACAACTTTCATGAATACCTTAAAGAGAGATTATATCTTTTGAGGGGTAAAAAATGGAGCAGGCAATAGGTATAGACGAAACCAAATGAAAAATCAGACGAATGGGAAAAAGCAGACAAATCGAGAAAATTGTTATAACTTTCCATAAAGATATCGGATTGAGATGTTATGTAAATGGTTTGAAGGATAAATTTAAGATATCAAACTTTGATGAAGACATCAAAGACAGATTCTATCTTCTGAAGGGTCAAAAATGGATCAGACGATAGGTACAGATGAAACCAAATGAAAAAGCAGACGAATCGGGAAAATTGCTATAACTTTTCCTAAAGATATTGGATTGAGACTTTCTTTAGATTGTTTGAAATAAGACTTCAAGATTTACAACTTTCATGAAGACCTTGAAGATATATTTTATCGTCTGAAGGGTCAAAAATGAACCAGACAATAATGTACAGAAGGTCAAACATAGAAGAAGCAGAATGTCAAACATAGATGATATGAAGTTATCACAGACAATACATTTTACAAACAATATGACGTCATCACAGACGATATGATGTCATCACAAACAATATGACATCATCACAGACAATACATTTTACAGGCGATATGATGTCATCATAGACAATACTATCTATATTCCTAAACATCTCCACTTATAAAGATCATAATTTTCAACTCGAATGTTCAAAATTCTCATGCTATATACAGTTGGAAAAATAAAAGAAAGGCCTACAACTTTTTAGAAGATAACTTTGTTTAAATATATCTAGATCAATCCATAATTTTCCCTGAAGTTAGAATATGAACTTTACATTCCTCCGCCAATGTACTGCACTTAGTTCTCAACTTCATGACAAATTTTGATATTCTTAAAGATAGAATTCAAATTCGATGTCTTCATAAGAAATGTAGCCATATGTTTCTATTTTAATCCAAACTAAGAATAATTTCATTTGGATAACTAGAGAAACGTTGTGGCTAAAAGACTGAAGTATACTCCATGAATATTTTCCAGATCAACTACCCATTTTGTTTCACAATCTTTCCTTAACACAACTCATACTAAGATCACCTTTTCTAATTCATTTGCTCCTCGTTCTCAACTCCATTTCAAATTAATATCATCCATAAAGAAATTATAATCCATGATTAACCATGAACACCAATGACAACACATACACATATATACATATCCTTCATCAACTTACTACACATATTCAACTTCATTTTTGCTTTCATTTTACTTCTAACTTTCACCTTAATTTTTTTTCCCATTTCATAACCTCTCATTTACCAAAAACACCATAGAAAAACTTCAATCTATCCACACTTCTCATTTACTACTTTAATCTTGGCTATCATTTATAATTCAAGAATTTTCATCATTGTTCTTTACTTATGACTAATCACCAAAATTTCTCATTTAATAGTTCTAGGCTTCTAAGAAAAGTTCGGGGTCCAACAATCTCTCTCACAACCATGGAAAATTAGGCCCAAGAGGGAGAAAAGTATTTTTATTAAATATTCAGAGCACTCAAAAGGAAACGTGTTCATTGGTGAATAAGGTAGCGGAGGTGTAACTAAGTTTGAATCATAAGATGTAACATTCTTGTAGAATGATTTTCCCAAGATAGGCAAAATAGGTAAAGTCCTATTGTTAAATGAGTTGCTTGTTCAGAATGATTTTGTTATGAAGATTCAAGAGAGGAACTTCAACCAAGTGGGAGCAATTCCATATAAAGGTTCTCTATGATGACTGATGTGTATGGGAGCGATCAGATCAATCATAAATTTGTTTATGATAAACCTCATTTAAGATGAAGTAATCAAGGAATAATTCCCTGAAGCTAAAAAATTGAAGGAGAAATTAATATGATTGTTCCGCAAGAGGAAGAAGAACCAAGGAATGTAAATAAGACTCTTAGTGGCCCTGCGAAAGAAGAATGGATGAAAGCAATCAAAGAAGAAATGACTCCTTTAAGCTCAAATCAAGTATGGGACTTGGTTGACCTCCCTAAAGAGCATAAAGCAATTAGGAACAAGTGGGTTCTCAAAATAAAACAAAAAGCTGATGGCAGTATCTAAAGATATAAGGCATGCCTTGTAGCAAATGGATATACACAACAAGACGGAATTGATTACGAGGAAACTTTTTCACCTATTGTGAAGTTTGCTTCAATCCCTTTTTATTTTGGCTATAGTAGCCACTATGGATCTTGAATTACATCAAATGAATGTAAAAACTGCTTTTCTCAATAGAGAATTAGATGAAGAAATCTATATGGAACAACCTAAAGGTTTCATCAACGCAGTTCAAGAAAATAAGGTATGTCGGTTATTAAAATCAATTTATGGCTTGAAGAAGTCTTCAAGACAATGGTGTATTCGTTTTCATAACATAATCATTTCGTATGATTTTCAAATGATCGATGAAGACCATTGTGTGTATGTTAAGAGATCCAAAGATAAATTCGCGATTTTATCTTTATATGTGGATGATATATTGATTGCTTGTAATGACTGTGTGTTTCTTACGCAAATTAAAGATTGGTTATCATCTGAATTTGAAATGAAAGACATAGGTGAAGTGGCATACATTATTGGAGTCAAGATTTCAAGAGATCATTCGAAGAGATTGTTATCGCTTTCACAAGCTATGTACATTCAAAAAATTCTTGAACGATTCTGTATGAAAGATTGCAAACCAATTGATAATCTTATTACTAAAAATAAAGGTCTTAGTAAGAGAAATTGCCCGTCAACGCCACAATAAAGGGAACAAATGAAGAATGTTCCCTACTCTAGTACAGTTGGAAGTCTTATGTACGCAATGATGTGTACAAGACCATATATTTGTTACACTATTGGGATGGTGAGTAGATATCAATCAAATCCAAGCTAAGCATATTGGAAAGCAGTAAAAAGAATATTGAGGTATCTAAAGGGAACCGTGGACTATGCATTATGTTATAAAGGCAATGATCTATGTATATAAGGGTATACAAATGCAGGTTGGGAGGAGATTTAGACGAAAGAAAATCTGCCTCAGGATATGTATTCGTACTAAACCATGGAGCAATATTATGAAAAAGTAAGAAACAATCTTGCGTTGCATTATCCACAATGGAAGCTGAATTTATACCATTCTCAACTGCAGTACAAGAGGCTGTGTGGCTTCATCGATTCTTAGTGCATTTGGGAGTCACTAAAAGCGAAATCAATCCAGTGACCATCAACTGTGATAGTCAAGCTGCAATCGCTTATACTAAAGACCCTAAATTTCATTGTAAGACAAAGCACACAGATACTAAGTATAATTATGTGAAAGATATAGTTGCATGAGGAGAAGTGAACATGAGATATATATCTACGCGAGATATGATAGCAGATCCAATGACAAAGCCAATTTCTAGAGATGTATAAATTGGGCATGTAAAGTCACTAGGACTACTTAGATGTTGAAATGTACTGATAAACATTTCTCTATCTATGTTCACTCAATCGAATGTCATAAGTTTGAATAAACTGCATGTTGAAGATTATACATTGTGTATTATTTGATTCATGAATATATATATATATATATATTTGTGTATAAATATATTTTTTGGATGATTCATAATTATATGAGACAGATTATAGATTGGCCTTCTCACATGGGAAATATGTTTTATGCTCCCTAGAGATGAGGCATGTTTAAAGTTTATTATCTAGGTGATAATTGATAGTGAGAAACTTAAACCATAAATAACGCAAAGAAATTGCTTCAACGTGATTTGTTAATCACTATATCTGTCTTACGTTGCTAGATAAAAGTTCTGAATAAGTTTTTGAGTAGATAAGTGAACTCAAGTTAAACATTGAGTATGTTTGAACTATCATCTGTACGATATTTCTTGAATGAAACATGTTCAAGTTAAATGAAATGGGTAAATATCGTAGCACATGACTCATACCATGTGTGCACAACTAACCATAAAAAAAGGGATTAATGTAAGTTGCAAGATCTCATTTTACATTGTGTGAGACCCTTGAGGTTAAGAAGAACCTCATCATATACCCTTATGAGTATGGTTTCATTCTTGAGAATTGAATTTAAGGTTTGCTACTTTAGGTTATTGTCAAAAAATTATGCAAGATGCGATCCTATAGAATAATTATAGGAAAACAAATTAAATTTAATTCAAAAGAGAACTGAGAATAGAGGAAGGTCATTTTTTTATCATTGACTCACATGAAAAGTACTCATTGATGGCCATCGTCTCTTTAGGAGAGAACTTGAATACAATCATGACTTAAAGAAATTAAATGAGATCAAAGCAAAATGAAAATGCAAGATATTACTGAGGGTATAACATACAATGTCTACTCAATTACACTTAAGTCTTAGGATCAATTTGTTAATTGAGATGTCATATACTCCTAACAGATATATGGAAATGTGCTTTCGTTGTATGTTGGTCACACCAATTATTAAACTAGTATGAGCACTACAGAGTTGTTTTTAAAATTAAAATAAAACCCATCATGTGTGAGTAGGAGATAATGACTTATTATACACCCATAAGGGGTTTTTAAGTCATTATTATTCACATAACTACCAAAGGGAGTTATGGTTTTGTTTAACTATAAAAGAACCGAAGAATGAAACATATGAGAGAGCAGCATGCGTTTCTTAAAAAAATGTGATGGTCTTTTACACGAAGAACAACCAAAGGAAGAAAAAATTCTCTGTAGTAAAAAGTTTAAAGCAAAGTTCTTTAATCGGTGGAACTACAACAAAAATTTAAGTATGTAGTTTTTGTTTTATATGCATATGAAATGATCCTATTTTTCATGATCTTTGTGATTATGTTTCATCCTGTTTATTTCTAACATTATACATCATAATTTAGCTAATATCTAATGAAACTAAGTGACAACCCTCAAAGAATTATTTTACCCATTGGAACAAATTTTTAACTAAAATGGGGAAACAATAAACAAAATATAGATTAAGATAAATAAAACTAATATACATATTGACTTGGCAAGTGAGAATTAATTAACATAACACCATTCTTCTAAAGATTGGATATGTAGATTACTGCATATAACCTTTAAACGAAAACACATGCATGCACAGATGAATTCTTGATGAAAGAACTTGTAAAATTAAACCACTAAACAAGTGAGTTCTTATTTGGTAGTCATAAACAAGCCTGATATTCACGTAGACATGTTGTAGTAACAATATATGTTGGACCTCATCAATTTCGGAGCCCAACATTTTAAACCATAAAACGTGAACTTATACTAATAAAATATCCTTAACCATGTATGGTTATTCCAATTAACCCTCATTAGTCATCCTCGGTTCATCTTCATTCTTTGATACCGTAAGTGTCGGGCCTTATTTTTCGAATCATTCTTATACTGAAACAAATATTTTATACTCAACTTCCATCCAGATATTGAAAATCTTAGGGACTGAATTAAAAATTATATTCCTCTAGATAATTGGAAGCTCCATGTCTATAGTTTATTAAGAAACAAAAAAGCATCTCATTCACATTTCTTCAACTTTATAATAGATTTTGGGAAACCTCAAACTGAAATTACAATTTGACTTCTTCAGAAAATTGGTTCCCACTATCTTAAGTTTCTAATGAATACCCAACTTTCATCTAGAAATTGAACATCTTAGAGGCTAAATCAAAATTTGACTTCTTCATATAATTTGTAAACCTATGTCTCTAGTTTACTCCACATTGAAAATCATCTCAATTAGAACCCTACAGATCTAGATATATTCAAAATGTCGAAGCATGTTCAATAAAATAACACCAATTCATACTATTCCAATAGATTCCCTCACTTTCCTTCAATCAAACCTTTTTTCAATCAATTCAGAATGTTGCCAATTTTTTTTATAGATAGCACAATGTGTTAGGAATCTATTGTCTCAAGGATCACTTCGTTTAGACGTTGGATAATAAAGATTGGGCCGAAGGAATCAAACAAGGTTCCGTCCTCAATCATATTGAACCTGTTCAGGAAAAATGGCATAACTTGCTCTAGAGATATCGGATCAATGTCATTCTTAGAGGGTTCGAAAGAGGACTTCAATATCTACAATTTTATGAAGACTCCAAAGTGAGATTTTGTCATCTAAAGGGTAAGAATTGGGCCAGACGATATAATATGAACAGTGACCAGAAGAAGGTTATGAACAGTACACAGAAGATGTCTTGCAATTGGCATAACTTTCCCTAAAGATTTGTTATTTCTCTTCTTTCTCTCCTATTTTCATTTTCCCCTTCTTAAAATAGCAAGCCAACATTTCTTCTTCCATTTCTACCCTTAATGAGTCCAAAAAGTCTATTTTACCCTTCCTTATGAGCTTAGGTTATTTTAATCTTAAGTGTCTTGCCAAAAACATCCTTGAACATTCTTATAACCTTAACACTTTAATTCAATCGACTTATATCATATAATCTTTCTAACATTCACATAATAATTAACTCCACAAACTTTTATAAAGACCTCATAATTAATGTAAATCATTCTTATTCATCAAGAAAAAAATTAGGGGCCAACAGTTAATGGATTAAAACATTAAACAATTTCAAATAGTGAGTAATTAGGAGATAATTGCACACTCTTACGATATGCAAGTTTAATAAATGGTAAGCATTCTTCCCAATTTTTAAAGTTCCGTTGAGTGATAACACTAAGTAAAATAGTTGAAGTCATATTTACTATTTTATTTTAACCATCAATTTGGGGATGACTAGCAGTAAAAAGTGTAACTTTGTTCCTAATCTTCTCTGTAAAACTGTCCAAAAATTGATAAGGAATTTAGTATTTTATTTATTCACTATACTCATAGGATTTCTATATCTAACATTACTTCTTTAAAGAATAAATCATTAACATTGTTCGTGTCATCGAATTTATCACAAGGAATAAAATGTAACATCTTAGAGAACTTATCAACTACAACAAATATATAATCCTTACCCTTCTTTAACCTAGGTAAATATCCACATATAGTTTTATAGGTATAGGTAAAGGCGTATATAACCTATATGATAAAGTCCTAGATTTAGCCTTTTTACAAGTGATGCACTTACCATACACCCACTTTACATTATGTCTCATTTTAGGTTAAATCAAAATTCTCTTGACATATATAAGATCTTTTTAACACAAAAGTCCATCAAGCCTCGACCGTATGCCTTACACAAATAATTTAGATATAAAACATACATGCATACATAATTTATTTTCATGAAATAGATAACCATGATACTTATAAAAGTTTTCAAATTCATTTTTAACATGCTATATAAAACCATCATACCTACCAAAATTTTCAATATGAGATTCAAACGCTCATTTTTCACATTTTATTAAACATTACCAAAGTTTTTACCATTAATATATAAATCATTCGTATATTTAAATCCTAAATACTCACATTAACGTAAGCGAGTAGAATATACCTCTGAGTAAGGAATTAACAATGACATTCTCCTTACATTATTTATACTTAATAAAATATGAAAATGTTTTTAAAAAAAATTTCACATGGCATGACGTTTGTGTAACTTACCTTGCCCCTTGAGGTATTTTAATTACTTATAATTATTATATAAATTTCTTAAGGTATAGGTAATATTTCCATGTCTTTGATGCATCTCAACAATATATGTAGCTCTTTATCATAGTTTGGGTAGTTTAAGGATACCCCATTGAACTTTTCACTTAAATAGGATATCACCCTCTTATCTTGCTTTACACAACTCAAATACCTATTTGAAAGCATCACACTAAATATCAGAAGCTTTATATAAAAGTCATCTAACGTGTCTTTAATGACATTGAATGTTTTCTCATATTCACTACCTTGATAAAACCTCATAAATTTTTTAATGATTTTAGGAATTGGTTCATTGATTGTATTAAAATCTTTAACAAATTTTATGATGTAAACCAATTAAATTATAAACACTCCTAACCTCATTAATAAATTTCAGTCTTATCAATTCCTTAATTGCTTTTATCTTTTTCTCATCTTTTTGATAACTTTTGCACTAACAACATAACCAAAAATCAATTTTTTTAATGTATAAAGTACACCTTTATAAATTATCATACAACTATTATTTTCTTAGCACATCAAAAACACATCTTTAATGATAAATATGTTTTTCTAAATGTTGACTATACACTAAAATATCATTAAAAAATGACTACAGACTTGCCTATATATGTATGCAAATATGATTTATTAACCCCATGAAAGTACTAAGTGTATTAGCAAGACTAATTAACATAACTAATCACTCATATAACTTATATTTAGGCCTTGTTTGGTTGTTGGATTATTAGCTAATTTTTTAGCTAATTGACCAAAATTGGCTGTTTAACTTCATCAAGAAGCTATTCTAGTTGTTTAGTCCTCGTGAGTAGCATTTTAGGCAACTGATTACCCTTTCCTATAATGTCTATTTTGGCCCTATTTGGCAATCAACTGATTGCATTAGCTATTAGCTGATTCTATCAGCTGTGAGCTGATTTTATCAGTAGATTGCATTTGTTGGACTCTGAACTTTTCTTGGATTTTATAATTTTTAAATAAAATTAAATGAGGAATTGGTAGTGATTTATTCTTGTGCAAAGAAAAAGAAATTTTCATTAAATGGAATGATATACAAGATTGGGTAGTGAATGTAGTAAGTTGTGTTCAATGTTTTATATGGGTAATGTTAATTGGAGCAATTGTAATGATATTTTGAGGTTAATGCATGAAATGGGTGTTTTGTATATGTATGTGTTGTGGGTGTTATTGAGCTTTAATGGAAGTTGATGAAGAGTGAAAAAAATTGATTTTAGTTTTTGATGACTTTGAGATTTTTGAGTAAACTTGTATGTGTAAGGGTACTATGAAATTTATAGTGAATGAGTTCATTTGAATGGAATTAAAAAGTAAGAAATGAATAGTGAAAGTGTTAGATTTTGGAAAATTAAAAGTCTGAAAATTTTGGGATGAATAGTAGCATAGAGTTGAAATTTTGATCTGAAACTTTTGTGAATTTTTCTGGGTTGATCCAGCCAGATTTTGATAAAATGGTCTTCATAAAAGTTGTAGTTTTTCTTGATAGCTTTCTATTGCTATAAAGTATGAAATTTTTTGAGATTGGAGTTGAAAGTTATGATTAATTGAAATTTAGATATTGTTTAGGTGATTTTAACAGGGCAGCCACATTAATGTGGAAATTGGACCTAGTTAGAGGTAGAAATTGCTTTTAAGTTCTTCATGAAAGTTGTAGATTGTGTCTTTATCTTTCCATTGATATAAAGCATGAAATTTTTGGACAATGGAATAGGAAGTTATGACTTTTAGAAGTTGTGTTACTGTTTGGGATGACATTTATTGGACAGTCACTTTGAGGTGGATTTTGATTCCTTTAAGGGCCCAATTGATTTTTAGGTTCTTCATAGAAGTTGTAGAGCCTTCTTTTCGCTTTCTATTGACCTGATTTTTAAAGCGTTAAATTCTTAAGACATTCCTCTATCTTTCCATTGAAATTTGTAGGTTTTTATATTAAATTGAAAAAGATGGATTGAATCAAAGAGAGAGGATTGGTTAAAAGAGTGTGAGTGGGATATTTTTCTGAGCATGCTTTAGTATTTTGGCAATATCTCAATTGGTAGAGCTCCAATTGAGTTGATTCTTATTTCAAATTAAACTAGAGATATGGAGCTACAAGTTATCTGAAGGAATAGAATTTCAATTCAGTCTCTAAGATTTTCAATTTCGGAATTGAAGTTAGGTATAGTGTTCAGTATTGGATTAGTAAGAGCTGAAAGTATTTTTAGCCATAACTTTTGATCTAGTTATCCAAATGGAATGATTTTTGATTTGCAGTAAACTAGAGATATACGGCTACAAATTTTCTGATGAAATTGAGTTTCAATTAATTCTCTAAGAATGTCAATTTTTGGATGGAAGTCAAGCGCAGGATAATATTTTGGTATAAAAACAGTCTAGAAATGTTTGGGGTATAACTTTTAGAATATTAAACCAAATTGAATGATTTTAGCGTCTTTGAAAAATTAAGGCAATGAGGAACATTTCTCTAGAAGAAAATGTTAGCAAATTCCTTCAATTTGATGATTAGAAAAATGTCTTAAGTTAAGTATGACTTAAATGAATTTGGAGGCTTTGTTATATTATACTAGTTTGTGGAGTTAATTAACATGTTAGTGTGAGTGAGTAAGATTTTGTGGAATAAGTTGATTGAATTATAGTGTTAGGGTGTTGAGAATGCATGTGGGGCAAAATTGGAAGGTCATTTAAGCATTAAGGTTACAAGGCTTACATGTAAGGGTATTTTGGACTTTGGTCATTCATTAATGGCATTTTGGTAATTAGAAGGTAGTCTTGCTTCTTAAGAAAAAAGCAAGCACGAAAATTAAAAGAAAAGAAAGAAGAGAGAAGAGAGAAGAAGGAGATTTCGGTGGAGAGAAAGAAGAAAGAAAGAAATCCATGCTAGGGTTTGATTTTTCTTGGTTTTCAAGAGTGATTTTGAAGTTGATTCAAGAAGGAAAAAGAAAGAGGAGGATGAGAGCTTCCTTTCAAACCAAGAAACTCCTCATTTGGTGAAGGATCAAGATAAGAGTGTGTTTGATTTGTTGGATATTTAAAAAAAAAAGGCTTTGGTTTAGATAGCTTGAGAAATGTATGGGTTTGAGCTTCCTAAAGTCAATTTTGGTGATTATGTCTTATGGGTTGTTCAATTTGAATGCCTATTGATTAGGAATTTTTGCCATTAATGAAGGAAAGTAAGAGAGGCAAAAAGGAACAAGAGTAGAGGCTATTGCACAAGTTTCAAGCAAGGATATGAGGTGGGTTTCATGTTTATGATTGAGTAATAAGCCACTAAGCTTTCTTTGTTTTTTCGAAATCAAGAAATAAAAGTTAGTTTTTGAATCAAATGACAAAATGATTTCTAAATTGCTTTATATTTGTCGCATTTGTTGCTTTTGAATTGTTGCGAAATTGCTATATGTTTTGTTGTGAAAATTTCTTTATGATATATGACATTGTGATAAACAATTGAATTGTGTATGATTATGTTATGTCATATGTCTTTTTCTTGTGAATGAATTTTGGGAATGTTTTCATATTGTGATGATGACTTGCAAAAGAATGAAAAAAATGATTTTTGAAAGAATGCATTGCTTTTCGAAAATGTGCCATTTTGGCAAATATGATTGAAAAATGTGAAATGTATGCTTATATGGGTTTGTGGTGGTCCCTTAAAAAAGTAAAGTGCACTTATCTATAGGCTTCTCCCGCCTGCCTGCAAGGGCATGGAGCTCCTCACGGACTCTCCTAAGTTCACGGCTACACATGATTGCTACGCAAAAATGTGTAATACGTTCTCTTTTGGATCCACCTGAACCATTTCTGATGTGCTTATGTGTTTATGAATTGTAATCATTTCGATGCATCTGTTATGTTTGATGTATGAAGAGTTTAATAAGTTTTGAATTTTTGGAAACCTATATTGCATGGCTTTCCATGTGAATTTTTCAATGTAATAAATATTTCAATGATTTTTGCTTGTTTATCG
>JANITW010000008.1:28019401-28043145 GCA_027564335.1 Erythroxylum williamsii
TGGACAATTATCATACATGACAAAGTTAATATAACTAGTTTGGTCACTTTGGTGACAAACAAACTATTATAAATGTCTATAATGTCATGTATTATATTCAACATATGCTAGAAAAATTTTAATTCCAACTATTACATAATATAAAATTTTGATATTTAAAGTACCAAAAACAAATATAATATGGAACTAATTTCCAAAATTATATTATGTATAAATCAATTATGAATTAAATAATCTCATATGTTCCATCCTCAAATAATTTTTCCTTAAGGGGTTAAAGTCCATAATTAATAATTAATCCAAAGTGTTGTCTCTTAATAGCCCCAAAGCCCAAAAAATAGTCCATAAAATTCAATTGAATTAAATAATCTATTATAATTGGGCCATAAATATCTATTAACCTAATATAACCTTAATGACCCAAAACTCATCAACAAAACAATCCAGAAGTTCCTATTGGGCTTTTAGCCCGTCAGACGCGCGTCTTGAAAGGTGGGGCTGCGTCTGGTGCGTGCAGTGCATGCACCAGAGCCCCCACTAGCCACAACACGCGCCAAATGCTGTTCATCGTCTTCTTCAACGTTTCTAGGGTTTATTTTCCTTCTCTTTTTTCTTTTCCTACGATGCTTTGGATTTCTCTTTTTTTTCTTTATACCACAAAACATCCGAAGCCTTACGAAGAGCATCTCTTGTATTTGATTTCTTTTTATACCAAAATTTGTTTCTTTCTTTCCACCATGAAAATCCAAAAATCATTTTTCGGATATGCATCGGCATATAAAATCAGAACAAAATCACAGTATAAAACCTTTAGTTTCTTCCACAAAACCATCTCTTCCCAACATGATAGTCAGACACAGAGGATCGACATCTGGGGTGTTTATCTCTTTGTTATGTTCGATTCTCTCTCTACTGTGTCTAACTCTCATTCTAGTCCATTCATATATAATACGATTCATTTACGCAGTGAGAATCGAATATCATTTTTCATAAACATACATCAAGCCGTTTTCTCGGTTGTCTCTCATGCATATGTATAACACTGAAGATTAATCAACACATATATATACATATCAAACATTCATCTTCGGTTCTTTAGAACAACCATACACACTTTAAAGATGGCATCATTACAGTGCAACACAGAACCCATACATTGCGTCAAGACTTTAATGATAAACAAGAAATCATGCATCATTTGGTTTTCATTTTATCCGCATCATTAAGACCGAAAACCAGTATCGGAAAGACATGAAAATCAATACAGAAAATGACATAACAATCACGTTCCAGAAACTCAACAAACAATACCATGCTTTGATACCAATTGTAAAACAATTATAGGATCGATTCGTTTTGCGTACCCGTACCTATATTGTTTGTCGTGATGTTGATTTGAATGATTGTAGTGATTTCCTCTCGTCTTCTTCCGTTCTGATTTTCTCAATGATTAAGAATCAATTCATTTCATAAGATTTGCAACTTATATACCATTACCAAAGGATATGTCCTTTGGAATTATAAGAGAGAGGAAAAAGGGTCTGTAACTCAATTTGAGACCCATTCGATAATTCTCAATAATCATTATCTTGGGGGCGTTTCATAGAACTCAATACGATAAATTACACTGGGACAAAAAATATTCTAACAAGTTTTGCTTAGAAACTCAAAGCCACTTCTTCTTTGAATGTAGTTATTCGGAGAAAATATGGAAAATAATCACAGAATAGATTACAGAGGCGAAATTGCAACTTTGAAGCAATGGTGGAATAAATGAGTGAAGACGGGGAACTGAGGAACATATCCGAAGGGGATGAACATATCCGAAGGGCATCCTACAGTATACATAATATGTCTAGGAATGTCCATGTATAAGTTATGGATGGAGAGAAACTGTCTGGTGCAGATAGCAAGGAAGATCATAGACGAAGACGTAAGGGAACTGCTTCTAAAAGAAAAAGGGACAAAAAACTGCCGAAGAAGCACGGAAAACTGTCACTAATTCTAACTGAGATGCTGCTGATAGAAGGTGAAATGCTCTTTCCATACATTTAGGATGATAGAATTATAATTGTTTTGTCTAGAAAGAATCTAAGATAGTGATTGGAAGTAATTATCACTAATATATACATTATTAATTTGAAAATCTTACTAATTTCATATATTATTATTATTATTGGTAAAAGAGCACTTCCATGCCCGTCCCTCTCGCTCGTTTCATCAAGCAAGCAATACATATGCATCCATTTCCCATCCTCAAGAACTTCTAGAGTTGGAGTTGAAATCATACACGCTTACCTCAACAAATTCTTTCCACTTTCAAGACACTATAATTAGTCTCATATATACCATCAAACATCTTTTGTGCATTCACTAAATTATCGAATTTTATCTCATTGGAGCAGGAATTTAGTCGGAAATTGCATAACCAGGTGTCCAATTCTTGAGTTATTGACTAACATGTTCTCAAGAACGAGTGAATCTGTCACTTGAAAATGGGCGTTCACTTTCCTATAGTGGATGCTCGTAACTGATCAGTTGCTTATAGATAATGGTAGCGTTTCTCTACCTACATTCTTAAGTAGAAGCTCTTGTTATTTGATCCTACTGAGTCCACTTTTTTCACCAATATTTTCTCCATGGGCGTTGGTTCCTCGTGGTATGAGCATGAAGTATCTTCAGTTCTGCCATGTCTTTTCAATTCAGCGAAATGGCCAAAAAGTGGCCTTCCTGGGAGTTTCATAGTTTCCCGATTCTCGTTTCAATTTCTGGCCCAAATTTTTGGATATTTTGCTTTCCATAATCGATCAACAATTATCATCTTAAATGTTAAGAGAGAGGCAGAGATTTGTGGAGCTATTGCAGCACTGCTCAAGGCGTTTGTTGTCTGATCAAGGAGCACAAGTACACGGAGCCGTGGTGAAAATGGGGTTTGGGACTGATTCAATATTATGCACGAATCTTATTGACATGTACGGAAAATGCAGTAGAGTGGGCGTTGCTCGTGAAGTGTTTGATAGAATGCTGGAAAGTAATGTAGTTTCTTGGACAGCTCTTATGTGTGGATACTTGCGAAGTGGCTATGCCAAAGAGTCGTTAATTTTATTCTCTAGAATGGGATCATCAGGTGAGAAACCAAATGATTTCACTTTCTCTACTAATCTGAAAGCGTGTGGTATGTTGAATTATCTCTGCACTGGCATGCAGATTCATTGTACTTGCACGAAAACTGGATTCTATGCAGTGAATGTGGTGGGAAACTCTCTTATTGACATGTATTCCAAATGTGGTAGAATCAACGAAGCTGCCCAGATTTTTCAAACTATGCTGGGACGAAATCTTATAAGTTGGAACTCAATGATAGCTGGATACACTCTAGCAGGATTTTGTGAGAAAGCATTGGTGTTGTTTCAACTATTGCAAGAAGAAGGGGAAATCCCTGATGAGTTTACAGTAACAACTACTTTAACGGCTTGCAATGGTCTTGGTGCTATTAGAGAAGCTATCCAAATTCATGCTTCCTTGATCACTACTGGATTCAAATATTTGGTTAAGACAAGCATTGCATGTGCACTTGTTGATGTATATGTGAAATGTGGAAAGTTGATTGAAGCTCAGAAAGTTTTTGACCAGATAGAAAAGAAGCATGTGACATCATGGAGTGTTCTAATTCTTGGTTATTCGCAAGAAGGAAACTTAGCAAAGGCCATCCATTTGTTTAGGCAGCTAATTGAGAGTGGGATTGAAATTGACGCATTTGTTCTCTCTACCATGATGGGAGTGTTTGCTGATTTTGCACTTGTGGAGCATGGCAAGCAAATCCATGCATACGCAGCCAAAGTCCGACCTGGTTTAGACATATCAGTATGCAATTCAATTGTCGATATGTATCTAAAGTGTGGAATGATAGACGAGGCAGACAGATATTTCAGTGAAATGACCTCTAGAAATGTGATATCTTGGACAGTTATGATCACGGGCTATGGGAAACATGGCCTTGGAGAAAAGGCAATTACTCTCTTTAAAAAGATGCAATTAGATGATATCGAGCCTGATGATGTAACTTACTTGGCCATACTCTTTGCATGTAGCCATTCTGGTCTAGTTGAAGAAGGTCAAAGATACTTCTCAAGGTTGTGTGCTGACCACCGAATTAAAGCTAGAGTAGACCACTATGCTTGTATGGTTGATCTCCTTGGTCGAGCTGGGCGCTTAAAAGAAGCTAAGAATCTCATAGACACGATGCCTCTAAAGCCAAATGTAGGTATATGGCAAACGTTGCTTAGTTCTTGTAGAGTACATGGAGACTTGGATATTGGAAGAGAAGTAAGTAACATTCTTTTGAATTTGGACGGAAATAATCCAGTCAATTACGTGATAGTGTCAAACATGTATGCTGATGCTGGCTGTTGGAGCGAGAGTCAGAGAATAAGAGAATTGGTGAAGATAAAGAAGCTTAAGAAAGAGGCTGGACTCAGTTGGATAGAAATTGACAAGAAGCTTCACTTCTTCTATGGTGGAGATGATGCACACCCTCATACTGACAAAATCCATGGGGTACTGATGGAAATGGAAAGGAGAATGAAGGAAGAGTTGGGCTACGTTTATGGGGTGAAATATGCATTACATGATGTGGAAGAGGAGGCCAAGGAAGATAGTTTAAGAGTTCATAGTGAGAAGTTAGCAATTGGTCTGGCATTGGTTCAAGGTGGCTTGGAAAAGAGGATTATTCGTGTCTTCAAGAACTTGCGGGTTTGTGGGGATTGCCATGAGTTCATCAAGGGCTTGTCAAAGATCTTAAAACCTGTATTTATGGTGAGAGACGCCAATAGGTTTCACAGGTTTGAGGGTGGTCAGTGCTCCTGCGGAGACTATTGGTAAATGGCTATGTTCCATTCCTAAAGATTACGGTAATGCCATGGAATATTTTCCTTTTCTTATTTCAATTATTTTAAAGGGAATTGATTTCGTTTATAGATCGGTTCTAACAAACACCGTCATTTTATTCTATGGTTTAATAACTAATTGACTACATTAATGTCGTTTTTGTCTATGATACGATCGAATTTCGAAATTAAAAAAAAGTTGGGTCTGGCTGAATCATTTATCGTCATTTATATCATGAGATATATAGGTGACCAAAATTAAACCTAATATGAATTGGTTGGGATTGGTAAAAGCTAAGTTCAAATATCTTTATGAATATTATACTATTAACTCGTATTTAAGTTCTCAACATTTTAAATCCAAGATCAATTATTAAATTCACGTATATTTTTAAATTTTGGAAATAGTTTTTTTACTAATTAAAGGTAACATTACATATTATTGGACCTTTTTAAACTTTGAGTATTAGCGAGATTTTTATTAGGTTGTTAAGTATTTCTTTTACTCCTACTCTCTAGCTACTTTTACAAAAATACCCTCAAACTTTTCCAATTATGTTCTACCTAGTTTCTTTTTTCTCGCGTAAACCTCGCCCTCCGATTTGGGACATCCTGGGTACGACGACTGTGGGGCTAGGCCCGTTGGGACGGCCTTGCACCGGCCTCGCCGTTTATAGCATGGAGAAAGATGAATCTTCAGGGCCTAAGGATGACTTCCATGAATTGTCACGAGAAAACTTGCTGCATAATGAGGCAGAGATGCGAAAACAAAAACGTCCTATTGATTGTATTGATGGCGAGGGTTGTGTGGCAGCCTCACCTCCTCAAGGAGCCTAGAAGAACAAATTACTCCCAGAACCAAAGAAGTTAACTCTGAAGCATTTTCATGATGTATCAAAGGATGGTATTTTATTTCCTCCTTTGGAGCTGTTAACTGTTGAAGCAAAAGTGTGGTCATAGGCATTGGTTGGATTCTTTTGGAATAAGTGTTTAGTTTTCCCTATGATGGATGCGTGGGAAAAAGCGCATTGGGCAATGAGGAATTGGAGAGAGTGTTATTGTGGGAAGATGGGACCTTCTTATTCAAGTTTGCAAAGGAAAGTAGAATGTCTGAAATCCTTGAACAAGGATCGTGACATACAGTAGACCAACCTTTGTTCTTACAATAGTAGAGACCAGGATTGGAGCTATAGAGGAGCTGCGGATACATTCCCTCTCTGGGTGAACTTTCACAATCTTCCTTTGGAATTATAAGCATTGGAGGGGTTGAGTTACATTGCTATGTTATAGGCAAACCTCTGTTTATGGATACTCACATCGGAAAGATGGAAAGGATAGGATATGTCAAGTGTGCATTGAGACCCAACGAAATATTTCACTTCTTGATAGCATCACGGTGATGTGTTTAGGCGAGAACGGTGAAAAAGTGAAAAGGGTAATTTCTCTATCTTTTCCATGGAAACCAAATGCGGTCAAGATATATGTATCTCATAATATTATGATCTGATCATAATCAGATCTTTTATATTAGATAACAGTATCTTATAGATATACGGTATCCTAGGATTATATTCTATATTTGTACAGATTTTCTAGCTTATTTTGTAAACCCTATTCATGTATATATATACTGCAAACTCTAATATTTCAAATTAGCTTTGATTCACATGGTATCAAAGCCATGTGAAAGAGAGAGTGAAACCGAAGAGACAAGCTCGGAAAGTCAAGAAATGGCTTCCAATCTTGAGGGATTATCCACTACAAACCCAAACTAGACTAGAGGTCAGTCATCAATGAGCTCTGGTATTGAAGGAGTTTCAATTATCATTGTTGCTAATCAACTGAACGGAACAAACTATCGGGAGTAGGCTCAAGCTATGAAACTTGCCACTGGAGGACAAGGGAAGCTGAGCTTTATCATCAGAGATGGGAACGTTAGACTCAACAAACTTACAAGATGCACGACAGTGGGAGATAGATAATTCCATGGTCTCGTCATGGCTTATCAACACCATGATACCAGTAATCAAACGCACCTTTATGTTTCTACTAACAACTCGAGAAATCTGGGAAGGAGTGCATCGTTCATACTCTAATGAAAAAGATGCCTCACGAATTTACAAAATAAAAACAAAGTTATGGCAAATGAAGCAAGGTGATAGAGAAGTTACAGAATATTGGGTTGAAATGATAGCATTATGGTAGGAACTTGACCTTTAATCAGATGAAGAGTGGAGTTGCAAGGAAGATGCAGTGATGTACAACTAGAAAATTGAAAAGGAGAGAGTCTTTGAATTTTTTGCTCACCTCAACAAAAAGTTGGATGATGTCTGTGGAAGAGTCTTAAGTAGAGTGCCTTTGCCTACAACTAAAGAAGTATTTTCTGATGTTAGGAGGGAAGCAGGAAGGAGAAAAATCATGCTAAAAGAGGAACCAAAAAGAAGAACAAAATGTACCTCCAGTATTTACAAATGAAGCATCTGCCCTGATGTCACGTGGTGAACCCAATAAGAAAAATCATAAGAAGTGGCGTGAGCATTGTAAACAAAATGGTCATACTAAAGACACATGCTGAGACATTCATGGAAAACCTTTATAATGGAAATCAAAAAAGGGAAAAAAAACCGAAGCTATCAAGTATCTAGTGAGGGAGGAAAAGAAAAATCTAAAGATAGTCAGAAACAACAAAGAGGTGAACTAAATATTTCACTAGGGAAACTATTGAAAGTACTAAGGAATCTCCAAAATGACAGTAACCAACAAAAGGCAAGCACTATTTTAATGCTTCTATGAGAGGTAATATCATAAAATCTTTTGTATCTTCATTCGGTAGGAAGAAATGGATAGTTGATTCTGGAGCATCAGATCATATGACAGATGGTTATAATGAATTTAATTCATCTTATTGAGTTCTTCTTTAATGAATTTAATCTTT
The DNA here is from genome assembly GCA_027564335.1 of Erythroxylum williamsii. Lineage (NCBI taxonomy): Eukaryota > Viridiplantae > Streptophyta > Magnoliopsida > Malpighiales > Erythroxylaceae > Erythroxylum > Erythroxylum williamsii. The sequence goes on from JANITW010000008.1 coordinate 28,027,223, forward strand.
TCCATACATTTGTAAACTTTAAGGCCTTAGACACCGATTCTTATCTGCTTCTTTTACCTCTTATTCAAACCTTTTAACTTAGTCAAATAATTATTGAATTTAGGGTTCTCTTCTTAGTCTCTTTCGTAAAATTGCATATTTCTATAAAGGAATGATCATATGGGAGATTGTTGGAATCCAAACTTGGTTAATTTATGCCCTATCTAGCTTCCTTCTGTACAACTATTTCACACATTGTCTGTTACTCCATATAAAGAAGTTTCTCTCATATCTTAAATATACCACACCAACCTAGCTTATACAATTCTTGAAGTCATCATTATGATTTTTCTAACTTATTTTATCTCCTTTATATTTTGATGGATAAAGTGCACTATTGAAGTCTCTTAGTATCATCCAAAGGGAGTTTATATTCTTGACAATATTCCTTATTTCATTCTATAGTGAAGTTCTCTAAAAGGCCATATTGGGAACCTAAACAAAATTTAAACAAATTGTTGAAGGATTGGGAAAAGTTGCATTGATAGATGCAATAGTTGATTTATTAAAAATGTTTAAAATATTTTCACTTTGTTAGGTTAAAAAGCTACTATCCATGGAAGTGGTGTTGATAATTAGTGAATAAAGACCACTCCTTCCTCAAAAACCATAAATCTTTGCAAGTATCAAATTTCAATTTAATTTCCAAAAATCTATTAAAGTAGGCTTATTTATTAACAAGTAATCATGAATAACTTATTTTTTTGGGCAATTGAGTCTTATAAGATAAATCAGTTGCGGGGGTGAAAGAGGTTCTTTCTTTTTTTTTCACTGGGGGGTGAAAGAGGCTCTTTCTTTTTTTTTCACTTTCCTACTTGACTTTTTTCTTGTCGCAGGGATAAATTCATCACCTAAAGTATTATGAGTAGACATGATCATACTTAGGGAATTGTAGATTTTAGCTTCTATAGGTTTGTTATTGGTCTACTCCTTACTATTTACCTGCATTTTTTCCATCGTAGAAACTTAAACCAAATCAAATCCCACTATAAGGATCATTAAGTTAAGATTATAAATTTGGATCTTTTCTTCCCCTTATTCTATTAGGGGGATGGGCAGTTCTCCTTTCTGACTCAGCTATTCCAACATTTGTATTTTAAAGGGCTAAGGATCCTTTTGTGTTGGTGTTAGCACTAGATATAATAGATTTTGGTTAAATATAGGATTTTTTTAATGATGGTACAACAATTTACTTAGAGCTCTTAGTATTGTTAGTAATCAATTCATTCTCCTCAACACCCATTAGCTTATAAAAATTTCTTAATATCTTTCAAACATTTCATTTAATGAGATAGATTTGACTTCTATAGATAATTGATAGCCACTTTCATTTTAATCAATTTGTCATCCTCATCTAACTTTAGAATAGGTATTGAGTTAGGTAGTTTTTAGTATATTTTAATCTCTATGCATGTCGTAGCATACCCTGTACATTTTTTAAAGGTCATTGCGTCATCTAAACATATAGCATGCTAATGAAACTTTTTAGTATCTTAGTCTCATTTTTTACTAATACTCTAACAAAATATTATAGAATTTAATTCATATACAAACATGGATCATCCTTATTCTCTCCATTTTGAATCTTGGTCTCTAATTTTATAATAAAAAAAAAGATTGGTTTGTTGTTAATATGTTATGGAACATTTGATTATCTTCTCATGCTTTCCATATATGAAAATTTAAAGATGAATATATCGTGTGTATTGATGAGTGAAAGGTGTAGATTATAGTATGTTTTTCTAGGTGTTTAAGAATGTTTTTAAGTGTTTATTAGATATTATCAAGTTTATAAGCTTAGAATTGTGTTATTATTAGTGTTTGTATGTGTTCTAAGTGTTTTTTTTTGGTTTAGGGCAAGAATTGGACTTCAATTTTATGTTTCAAAAGGTGTTTGTGATTGTTTGGAAATAGGAAATTGAAGAATGGAGAAGATGTTAGATGCATGCATGTTAGCACAATTGCACAATGCATGATTATGATAGAGTAGGAAAATTCACGTAGGGTACAATTGTGGCATGAGATTTTTTAAGTTCTAAAGGGTCGAGGCTATTTTTAGAACTAAATAAAGGGAGGAAACCCTAGACACAACCCTAGAACCCTCAAGCACTATAAAAGAACATGAAAAACACCAAAAAGAAGTTACAGTCACTACATCAAAGCATATCAAAATGGAGATCAAAGAAAGTTTCAGAGAATTTCTGGCATTCCAGATCAAGACTTTAATAAGTTTTTTACTCTTTTCCCTTTATGTATTTCATAGAATTGAATGTTTATTTGGAATTTTAAGATTATTAACATGATTGTAGGTCTCTAAATCCATATTTAGGGATTATTCTAGAATAATTTTGTGAATATTATTTTTTATTGAATTCAACACATTGATGCATGTCTATGATAATTGTCATGCATATATTGGGTAACAAATCGAGACAGTGAATCAAGTCATTAGTATTAAGATGTGCAACGAGGGTTGATAACTTAATAAACTTACAATTATCATATTAACAAACAATTGAAGAGAGATCTTAACTATGAAATTAATTATCCATAGGATTGCTTCAAATCTAATTGGATAAGTTAGGAATAGTTTTATGAATCGAGAGATTACAACTCTATGATTATCGAATTCAATTAGTGTTATTTGATTAGATCTTGACATACAGTAATAAAAACTTTAATATATCCATAATCAAACATAAATTGAATCAACAAAATATAGGGAGACAGAATAGTTCCTAAGTCTTCAAACTTGATTAATATTAATTTCATTGGTAGTTTAATTTTTTTAATTCACGCTTGTTTTGTTTTATTAATTTTTAATTTCGGTTATTTATTTTAATTCAAATCAGTTTTTAGTACCTTAGACAAAATTGTTTTCAAGTTATGTAGGTGTTTAATAGTCCTCGTGGTAATGATGCCTTTGATGCTACAAGATACGATATGTATACCTATAGTATTAAGTGTTTTATTATCATATAAACCTTACTTAATGATGAGACTTCTAATTTAGCCCTTTGCTAGTTTGTTGAGCCTACTTGTTCAATATAACAAAGGTTGGCCTTTCTTTAGTGAAGAATCCTATTAGAGTATCTGACTTCTTAAAGGCTCCAACTTTAAAGATTTCCAGTGGGAAAGCCACTAAAGTACATCTATCAAATCTAGAAGGAGGAATGTATATAAGTTTTTCACCAGGGAACAGTCCTTGACACCTAACACCAATTGTTTTTTATTTTTAAACCTTAGGTAGAGATCTTCACCTTATTGGTGTAAGTATAAATAAGATTAAATGTGGGACTATGAAAAGGAATTATAAGGAGAAGGAAGAAGGTAAATTTTAAAGGGGCATAAATCATTAGTTAAAATAACAAGAGACGAGGTTGATTCAAAAGTGAGACTTAGATAAAATAGAGTGAAAGTTATAGGAGATTGGAGTTCTTGGAAATCAGTTGCATGCTAAAAGAGATAAAGGAAAGTAACCTTATACATAAAGTGGGAAAGCACCTGTTAAAGATCTACTAAAAATGGAAAGCAAGGCAAAAGTAAACTAAGATCAATTAGGGGAAGAGATTTTAGGGATATTGTAGAAAGGGACTTATGCAAAATAAGGAAAGGAGGGATGTATTGGTGCAAAAATAGAGAAGAAGAAAATTAGTTAGTCATTAGGTGGTTGAGGAAATCTAAAGTGAAGGAGGAGTATTTTTTCTAAAGAAAAGTTGTCTTTAAATAATATTTACCTTCAAAAGTTTTGAGAATCTTCTTCTTTTAATAAAATTTAAACTAAATAAGATTCAAATTTTTGAGTGGCTTCTTGACCATTATTTATCATTATAAACAATGTTTTTCTTGTTTACTAAAATCAAAAGTATTAATCATTGAGAACAATAAAGAAAATTTTAATTGATATTCATTAAATTTTTTTTACATATTATAAATTGTAATATTCATAAATGAAAAAGTCTTTTGTTTCTTTTTTAACACTTTAAATTTTTCATACACTTTTAAAATAAAATTTGATACTATATATTTAAAATTATAAAGATTATTATTACGTCATAAAATTCTTTCAAAAACTTATAGAAATAATCACTTTATTCCTCATTAGTAAGTGAAATTTTATGAAAATAAGTAATCAAAACAAATTTATAATACTTTATATAATATAAATTGAATTCTAGATATGTTAATGCTTTCTTTATCACATTTAAATCAAAGCTCTTATATTTGTTTTGAAGATTTCTTTTAGTCTTTCTAATAGAATTATTCAAATGCCTCTCAACAGAATAATCAATAATCTTTATGCTAATAATGTTCTAAAAACCCTAAGCCTATTTAAGGCACAAAGACCTAATGGCATGAACATCTTCTTCTTTTAGAAGATGTAGGTCATGACTAGAAGCTTAATGATAGCAGTAATTGATGAATTTTTCAAGCAAATAAAATTTTTAAGGGAGATAAATAGAAATTTCATTATCTAAATACCAAAAGGCAATTAGCAAAAGTCATTGAAGGATTTTTTACCTATGGCCTATTACAACTCCATATACAAGTTAATATAAAAAAATGATAGCATAAAGGCTGAAAAAAGTTTTATCGAATCATATTGGATACCACTAGGGTGCCTATATACTAGGAAGACAGGTTGAGGACAAAAAACTTTTTGTGTAAGAGATTTTTAGAAATTATATAAGAAAGAGTGGTAGCAGGAATTGTTCACTAAAGGTGGACTTTCAAAAAACTTATGATTCAATGGATTGGAATGTCATTATCAATTTCCTTAAAGCATATGGTCTTTCAAGAATATTCATTGAGAGGATGGAGCAATGTATTACCTTGTACAAAATTTTAGTTAATAATGAACCTTTAAACAACATTAAAAGTATGAAAGGCCTAAAAAAAGATGACTCAATCTCACCATATTTATTTTTTAGAGGTGTTTAGTAGAATTTTTACAAGGGTGGTTAAAAGGAATAAGCTTTTCAAACACCATTATATATACAAAAAGAATGGGATCTTAAACTTGAATTTTGTTGATGATTTATTCCCACTCTTAATGGTTGATCACCACTCAATTTCATCTCTAGTGACTTGTTTAAAAATATTCAATAAAATATCCAGGTTACAAGTTAATAATGAGAAGAGTGGAATGTATCTCTCTACAAATGTTTCTCATAATGTCAATTTGTTCTCTTCCCTAACTGGATTCAAGTATCATAAATTACGCCTTACCTATTTAGGTGCCCCTATATCATCCACTGAGCTCTCCTATTCAAAATTCAAAACCGCTAATGGAGAAAATAATGTCAAGTATAAGTATTTGGAGCTCTAAATCCCTCACTATGATAGGAAGAGTCAAACTAATATCATATGTATTGAAGTTAAAAAGTTTGTACTAGGCTTCTCATTTAGTATTACCCTGCTTTATTAGTAAAGCAATTGAAAAACTTCTAAGTACCTATAGAATGGTGGCAAGGAGAATGTTATAGAAGCAAGAGTAAAATGGAAAGAAGTGTGTGTTATTGTATAGCAATCCACATAAAGCATTAAAGTAGCTCCCAAAGGCCTCTAATTTCCATATCAATCTATCATCTGTGTTATTATGTAAAATGTAATTGATTAAGAAGGTGATTACACTTGAGGAGGAAGTGGAGAGTAAGCTATGTCTAATCGTTAGCAAGGCATGAGCTTTTTAGAGATTTCAAATTACTGATCTAAATGAGTGTTCCATACAGAGCCCAACTATCAAACCAAAAATCAGTAAGTTCACCATTACCAGCTTGATTAAAGCACTTCCCTCTTTATCTTATATTTAGCTTTCCTAGTGAACTTAATAATTGTGAAAGCATTGATGGGAACTTTGAGGTTTTAAAAACATTTATCCTTGTTGAAAAATGCATGTACCTCTCTTACCCAAAATGATTGTTTATCTTTTCTTTTTTTTCTATAGCACTTGATTCATCATTTTATTTGCTAATATTTCCATACCACACTACTTTTTTGGTTGGCATAAATCAGATCATCTGATTTTGGTCCTTTTGTTTTCCAGCTTGCATCCTAACCACAAGAACTTTCTAAAAATTCTATCAATTTCCTTTATAATACCTTGATGGAACACAAAATGAGAGGCCCAGTATATACTTATGGATGTAAGTAGATATTTAATTAATTAGGGCCTATCAAATAAGGAAAATTACTTATAGCTCCAATGTGTCTAGGATTTTATCAATAAAGAGCTTGATATCAACATGTTTTTGTTTAATTAAGGATACAGGTACATCAAGGTATTGAACTAGCAATTCTTATAGCTTAAAATTAGTTATGGTTGATGACTATAAACTCATATTGAGGACATTTGCTAGAATTTTCAAGGAACCTTTGATTCTTTTGATACATGTTCCAAATAGAGTATTGAACATCTTAAAAGTAGTTGTGATAGAGAAAATTGAGTTGCAATCATCTTTGGAGAATAAAAACAAATCTTATTAAAACTTAAGCTCAAAATTCCAAGCTTTTTACACTTAGCATGGAGTTCAAAAATTTGGTTTCTCTCTATAACTCTTCTTAATCGCTTGTTGAATACTTCCATTGCTAGTAAGAATAGGTAAGGGGATAAAGGGTCCCCTTGCCTAATTCCCCTAGCTCCTTTAATTAGGCTTGAAGCTCTCTATTCACTAATATATTGAGAGACACTGTTAAGATGCATTGTCAAATCCATATTATAAATATACTAGGAAATCCATAAGTAAGAAAATTATTTATAATAAAAGACCAATTAATTGTATTAGAAGCCTTCTAGAAGTCAAACTTTAATGCATAGTTCTTGTGGCCTCTTTTCCTAGTATAATGCTCAAACAGTTCCTAAATAATGGTGATATTATCCCAACATGTTTGCCAAGTATGTAGGCTCCCTAAACCTGATCAATGTGATTTTGAAGAACTAATTTTAGCCTCTGTACTGTGATTTTGTAGATAAATTTGTCAATAGTATTGCAACAAGCAATTGGTCAAAATTGATTTACTGTTTTATAATCTCTACCTTTAAGAATAAGAGTAATAAATGTGCAATTGATTTCCTTCAAAATTTGTTATTCCTTGAAGATTAAAGAGATGCATCCACAACTAGTTGATTAGTGATAGGCCAAGTTTTGATAAAGAAATTGGCATTAAGACCATCATGCCTTAGTGCCTTATATGGAAGTAAAGATCTTAGAGCTTTAGCAACTTTTAAGCATTGACTAGTTGAGCTAGCATGTTACCTACTTGAGATGTGATCTGATCCTGAATAAGTTCCTATATTAGTCTTGGGTTGAGCAAGCATCAGAAGAACCCATGAGACAAGAGAAATGCTCTACTACATTTTTAAGGAGTTCATCTTATGTTATTAAGATTGATCCTGAGTTTGAAATGGATAGTCATATTTATAGCCTGCTGGAGATTATTGCTTTATAGAAAAACGTTAAATTTCTATCACCTTGCTTCAACCAAGTGATCCGGCATCTTTGCTTCTTCAAGAAATAATCAAAGCTAATAGCTTGAGGAATGTTGTGCGAAGCTTACCTTTCTCTAGTTTGAAGAAGTGTGGATTGAGGATCCTTGTATAGATTAGATTAAGTCACGTCTAGTACAAATTTAGCAATCTAAAGTAGATGGTGTATTACCAATATTTTGCTTGTAAAATGATTTAAGTTCCTCCCTTATTTTGCTCATCTTCTTACCGAAGATATACTTTTTGTCCCTAAAGCTTAGTCCATAAGGTTGTCCATTGAAAGGAGCAATTAAGTGCATAAATGATAAAAGATGTAAGCCGGGATAGAATCAGGATTCTTTCATATAGGTGTGCATTGTAGTTGTGCGTAAGCTTCCAAACAATTGGCAAAAAATTAAGTTATTAGGCTTCCAAGTTTTCTTTGATGTCATTGTTGAAGGCTTCCAAGCATAAGTTAACTTAATAACATTCTCCCCCAGCTGAAACTTGTCATTTAGTCTAAGTATGGGAATTTTGTCAAGAAAATTCTCCATAACTTCAACTACACAAATTCTAGAAAAATTAATTATGCTTGTTTCTGTTTTAGCTTGGTCTAATCATACAAGTCTTCCAACAAAGATGAGATATGGCTTAATCCTTTTGTGGTCCAATAATCAAATGGAATTCCATAAACACGCATCCATATTGGGTTATTAAATTGCTTGATATCTTCAATGTTGATCCTTGGTTGCCAGTTTTGAAACAAAATAGATTTGTTTTGATCATGAAGGTCCTAATTAAAGGACTTCCTTACAGAGGAGCTACTGAGAAATATGAAGTAACAAGAACATATTTTAGTGTTGGCCCAAGCTTTCTTAGCTAGGAACGACTCTTTTGTCCAGGAAAAATACTATGTGCTGCATTCCACATCTGTACATCAGCATTTGATGTATCAATATGGGGAGCAATTACTTGAATTTCAAAATTCCTTCTTAGGAGACAGTAGCTAAGTTTGATCGCAGAATTGGAGTCGCTTGCCACCTGGGTCTAAGGTTTTTTGAAAGCTCTTGAAGTAGTGTTGGCATAGGGGTTCACACATTCAGTAGGAGTCAAATCAGAGTTGGTAAGGTCAAATCTTGAAGGAGGATTTTTGGTTTTCCTAGGTGAAACAGCAGATTTTTCTAACATTGCTAGAAATGGAAAAAGGTGATGAACAGTGGAAGTGTTGAAGTAGGGATGATTGAAAAAAAAAAAAAACAAGGGAAGAGCCAAAGCAGGAAGCTGGAATTTGGAGAAACACTAAGAAGAGAAGAAATTGGAAGCATAAAATAGGGTGGAGGCTGAGAGGTCGATGGACACTGCAATTTTGCTACTTGTTATATCCTTCACTTAAATTAAACAAGAGTAATAATTTTAACTAATTTTATTTAATCTGAAAAATTATTAACAAAGACCAACAAACATCTCTGAAGTGCAACAAGGGTGTAATGTAATGGGCTTTACACAATCTCGAAACAGTGATGACGTTGGTATACGAGAGAAAGTTGTGTTGATGTGATATTTTTCGCTATATTCCAACTTCTGTAGACAAGTAAATAGAGAAATGAATGGTGTAGCATAATGCAATAATACATATCCAAGCCTCACCATAAAATACTTGCTTCGAAGAAGGTAAAAGAATTTACTGAATCTGGGTGTTATAATCTTGTTTTCCAGAATTCTTTGGAGGAAAGGGTGAGCTTAGTTTCAGCTTCCACATCCTACTTGGCATCTTCCAGTAGCCTTATACCAAAGAATGCTCTTGATCATTCCTTCATGTTTCCTGCTGCATCCCAGCAGAAAAAGTGTTGATCAAACCAGCTCTGTACAACGAGAAGATTGAGCCATAAACCAGTAACTCCATTTTCATGTGTTATTTCGACCACAAGCACATTTCTGATTAACTTGCCATTGTAATGTCGGAAGAGGAAATCTGAAAAGAAGAATAATAGCCATTACAAAAACTATGGCCATGTGAAATATCAATAAATCCTCATATTGTACAAACCATGGAAAATCAATAGCTTCACAACCTTGGGAAGTTCTAGACATTATTGCTTGTATTAACAGATCAAGGCTTGGCCACGTTGCAGCAGAGCTAAAACTGATTATCAAACTTAGAGGCAGCAGATGATCTATTGACTAGATTAACCTTCTGAAGCTCAGATGATACACCTACTAAATAATTACATCTCCCAATCCATCAGATAACTAACTTCTTCGGCTCAATTCAAAAGTTTGTACTAGCTGTCTTTCTTCAAGCAAAAAAGTTTGAGTAAGCCTCTTCAACTGCAAGCAGGACCACTTAAAAACCCCAATCAGTTTTATGTTACGGGTACAACTGCACGTAAGGCCCACACTTTAAGATTAAATCCCTGTTGAGGAACAGATTTTGCCCGAACTGAGTGCATGAAGTAACCTAACTGTGCATAAAATGATGTTGAAAATCATAGAAACTGGAATAAAATACTACATAATAAAAGTCTGTTTTGATGTGACTCAGAAGTTGAGCTCCGAAACCAAACAAAAAGTTATTCTACCGTGAATTTTCAACTTCCAAAATAGAGATCAGAAACCTTACCCCAAAATACTTATTGTTATTTCTGAATGACAAGTTTTTGTGAACTTAAAACACTAGAATTTGGTTCCGGAATTGGAATTTACAATAACAATCTCACCTCAATGGTTTGAATTCATTTACCATATATCAGACAGTTCTCCATTTTGTTATCAATCTTCAACAGCCAAATTATCAGGATCATTTTCTTTGCAGTGGAGAACAATCACGCACCTCAAGATCCATGCAGAACTTCACTTGCATATTTATCAACATGAATAGGCTCCAAAGAACCCCAAGTTCTCCCAACTTTTACTTTGACTTGCAAAGGAACTGAACATGACACAATATAATTTACCAGTTAAAATCAAAATAGAAAGAATAAAATATCAAGATTTTAAAATATACCTAGAAGCAAGGCAGCACTTTCCATGCATGTTTGCAACAAGCATGCAGCTTCCTTAATCACAGTGGGATCAACTTCCAATATCAATTCATCATGTACCTGCGCAGTTCAGGAGAAGCATCAAGCATCCGTAAACACTCGATGTTGTGTGTGGGAACTCAACAAAGACGTATTGGATGATATCTTGTTGTAGATTGGCAAAGTGCACAAATAGCTCGTATAATGGTTCTATGCAATAACAACTATTTTCCCAATCCTTTGAAGTTTCAAAGTTGTTGGTGCTAAAAATAAGAACTTCAAGCCAAATATTTTTAAAAACCTGTAGAAGTATTCGACAACGACCCTTCAGCATGTGAAACTTGGCTGCAAGTGGAGAGTCAGAATCTGCCAAGTCAACTCCTTCAACGATAACAGAGTATATATTTATCATTGCAATCTTGATTATATCAGCAGCAGAACCCTATCAAAAGCAGATAAAATTAGATGATTTTATAATCCGATGCTAGCAATATTCACTCCAAAGTTTCTTCTACCTGACAGATAGAATTGACAGCTTGCCTCTCAGCTTTTGATTTTTCTTTACTGTTTCCAAAATTTATTTTTGATAAGAAGCGCTTCCTTCCCTTAAGTGTCTCAACATACCTTCAAAATAAGTATAAATAGTTAGGAAAAGACCTTTTGAACCCAACATACTACAACCACATCAAGCTGGCAGAAATCTTAACCGCATTAGAAGGGTAAGGAATATATTGAATAACTATCATAATGCAAATGCACTAAAAATATAATTGTTAAGGAGCCGTTAAAATTAGAAGCTTAAGCTAGATTCACAATTAAATCATAAATAATATTCTAATATATTACCTCGTCCAAAAGGCTGTTGGGTCCCAGTGTCAAGAAAGCATAGGCTTAACATATCTTATGATGACGATAAAGTATCAATTTAACATTAAGGGTGGTGTCATTTGAACTCATGACTTGTTGGCTATCAATGCTCTAACAACATACAAAAAACCATTTAATTCAAAAATTAAGCTATTCGGTAACGACTGAGAATGGATCATACACAACTCTATCAATGACCTATCTAGAAAACTCCACAGTTATGTATCCTCTTCAAAGAAATTATGCACCTAAGAAAGATATGAAAGAGGAATTATCATTCCAAATATATCAAAAGAATATTCAGCGTCATTAGCATGAAGAGTTAAAATCACGAATTGGGATGAAAAGCATCAACTGTCTGAAGAACATAGTGAAAATCCAAATTGAAAAACAGGCATAAGCCTGATCTTGATCAAAAGCTATGGGGTAGCTGATCCATAGGGATCCATAAAAGGAAAAGCTCTCACCCTTTCTTACGGCAAGACACAACTGCTTCCTGAAGCCAGGAACCCACACCAGGAAAAGTACTTTTAAAGCTTCTAATTTTCTCAGCAGCTTCCTCTGAACTACAATCCAGCTGCTTGGCAAGTTTATTAGCACCCATTCCATAAAGAATGCCATACACCAACCTTTTAGTCTGATCTCGATCATTTGATCCCACAGAATCTTCTGGCTTTCTGGTCCATAATGCAGCTATCATGGTGAAAATATCACCTTGTGGTTTACTGAGGAGCTCAATTAACGAGGCGTCTTTAGAGAAGTGTGCCATCAGCCTCAATTCTACCTGAGAATAATCTGCTGTTACCAAAAACCAATTTACCTGGCAAGAGGATTAGGCCGCATTAGAATTTAAATGCCTGCAAATCAAGTATGAAAAGAATTTGCATACTTGTGGAAGAAGATATCAAGAAAAGAGTTGCTGTTCCTTTTTGAATCAAGGCAGGATTCAGCAGTACTTTGATTAAAATCAGATACATGAAATAATGTGTATCACAAGCACCTTGTGGTTGTGTGATACTTACCTGAGTTGGAACAAAGAAGTGACGAGCATTTATTCTATGATGAGGAGCATCAGCAATTTCATTTTCTTGCATACTCATTTTGAAATCAACCATATGCTCAACACACTGCATCACCAAAAATGAACTTCAAACAATCTAGCACACAGAAGGAAATGTTAGCACTCCACCATAATGATTAGCACTGAATGAGTCCAACCTGAAGATTAGGCTCCTCCATGGAAAGCCGTCCAGTAGCTGTAGATGTCTGAAGCCAATGGCCATGCAGTGTGTACTTTGATGTCCTCATAGATAACCTAGCCAATGAGCAGATTGAACCCAGTGTACAATTTAAGAGCTTTGACAAGGTTCGGTGCTCTCTGATAACTGGAATAATAGGATGTTCATGTCTGAAAGAAACAACTTCTGTTAGCATGTTCAGGCTATGCATATTTGAAACACCATAAAACATGCAAATAAGCCATTTAGCTTTAACCCAATGCAGTCTTGAAAGCTAAAAGAGGATATAGTCAGTTTATTCCCATCTGTGGTATAAAGAAAGTTCACTTCCACCTTTGTCAACAACAATAACAAAAACAACAACACTCAGTGAAAATCCCACAAAAATGCAAGGTCTAGGGAGGTACACCTTTATCAAAGTCATTAAATCAAAACTGAAGAAAGAAGTAATCTTTTTTCTTATTTTGCACAACAAGTGCCTTTGAATATATACACAAGGCCTAGCCTAATTTTATGTAACTAAAATATTTCCTATTTACAGCATTTTCCTAAAGTAAATATGCATGATATCCTCTAGTTTCCTATTATATGATTAGGAAATAATTTCTCCTAAATCACTGTTCTAATTTTCACCACTCCCCTTTAAGTTGGTAGGTGCATAGATGTCTTGCATCCCCAGCTTACTTATAACATCTTGAAATTTTGCATTTGCCAACCCCTTAGTCAATACATCTGCCATTTGTTTGGTGCTGGGAACATATGGGGTGCATATAAGCCCATTTTTCAAATTTTCTTTTATGAAATGCCTATCAATTTCAATGTGTTTAGTTCTATCATGTTGTACCGAGTTGTGAGCAATACTAATAGCTAACTTATTATCACAGTAGAGCTTCATAGTTCCATGCCACCTAACTTTCAAATCATTCAAGATGATACGTCTCCACAACAGCTCACATATACCGTGAGCCATAGCTCTAAACTCTGCCTTGGCACGTTATCTAGCCACAACTGATTGCTTCTTACTTCTCCAAGTGACAAAATTGCCCAAAAAACATAGTGCAATACCCAATGGTTGACCTTCTATTAATGCTTGAGCTAGCCCAATCTAAATTTGTATAAGCTTCAACTATTTTATTGTCATTTTTCTTAAACGTAATCCCTTTGCCAGGGGTAGTTTTAGGTTTATGCATTAGGTATCCTTAAAGGTCCCCATATATCATAATGAATCAAAGTAAAAGGAAATTCAAATTTATTATTGCGCAAAGGAAAGGAAGTATGACAATATTTGGCAAACTCACACACATCACAATGGAAACTGTTAGGATCACTAATTTTAAACAAATTAGGAAACATTGTCCTCAATAAACTAAAAGAAGGATGACCTAACAATAATGGTGAAGCCAAGTAAGGTTAAGAGTATCTCTGGTCATGAAAGTCAAGGAGGGATGTGAGGTTTTGTCTCCACTATTAGATTCCAAAAGGTAGAGTCCATCCTTTTCCTTAGCATGCCCAATCATCTTCCCCGTTTCCCGATCCTAAAATTCACAATAATTAGGATCAAAAATGGCAAAGCGATTCAAGTCTCTGTTAAATCTTTTAATGGACAAAAGATTGGCAAAAAGTTTGGGAACATGTAGTACTCTTTTCAAGAGAAGATTAGGGGATAAAGGAATGGTTCCTTAACCTGCAACAGTAGTAAGAGAGTCGTTTGCAACTTTAACTTTTCTGTTACTAGGACAGGGGTTAGAAAAAATAAAAGAATGATGAGAGGAAGTCATATGGTCGGTAGCACCTGAATCTACGACCCAAGAATCCCTAGGAGACACTAATGAGGCACTAAAAGCATGAGAATTAAAAAAATCACCTAATTGGGCTAATGAACATGATGCACTATCACCTTCCAGGGAATTCAAAATGCTCTTTAGGCGCTCAACCTCTTCTTTGTTTAAGTCCTTGTGGTTCTGATCTAGCTTGTTCAGAATCTCCAAAGTTTGTAATTTCAGTGAAGTGAGCTTTGGCCTATCCATCCTTGTTTGCCCCTCCTGTTCATGCATGTAACTTCCAGCAAGTCTCTCTAGTGTGACGAGGCTTCTTACAAAAACTGCACCAAACAACTTCTTTATGTTGAGGATTCTGTTGGTGGTAGTTAAGGGCTTTGTTGGTTTTCATAGATATGAATGCTGAGCTATCAGCAGACTTGGATCCCAACATCACAATTCTCCGGCTCTCTTTTGCGCGGATGACTGAGAAGGCCTCATTCAAAGACGATAAAGGGTGTTTGCCAAGTATTTAAACCCCAAAGTTAGTCAAATTCAACATTAAGACCTGCTAAGAATTCAAAGATTCTTTTCCTATCAACAAACTTTTGTAATTTGACACTGTCATCACTACATTGCGTTTTAAATTTCTGATAATGATCCAACTCAAGCCAAAGACTCTTCATCAGATTTTAATATTCAGTGAGAGAGAGCATACCTTGCTTGGTAGATGACATTCTGGTCTTAATCTCATAAATTAAAGAGGCATCATTTACTTTAGAATACGATTGAGTAACAACATCCCATATTTCCTTAGCAGATGAGAGGAACATGTAAGTGCCTCTAATGTCTAGTTCCGTAGAATTCCAAAGCCAAGACAAGATTAAGGAATCCTCTACATCCCAAGCCTCAAATTTTAGATCTGAAACAACAAGAGCAGGTCCTAATAGGTGGGAAAGCTTTCCCTTGCCCTTAAGGAAAGTCTTAACCATTTGTGACTAATGGAGGTAGCTATTAACATTGAGTTGGTAAGAAGGAAACAAGGTTTGTAATTCACCAATATGGGTAGGGGTGTACATTTTGGGATTACCAACAGAGGAGATTTAAGAGGAGGAAGAGACCTCCACGTTGGGGTTTTGCTAGTAACAGCTTCAGCCATCTGTTTTCCAGAAGGCACTATTGGCATTGAAGGCCAAGGAAGTGTCAAAAAAAAAATCAAGAGTTACATTGTCCTAGGCTCAGATACCATGAAGAAAGAAGTAATCTTTTTTTCTTATTTTGCACAACAAGTGCCTTTGAATATATGCACAAGTCCTAGCCTAATTTTAGGTAACTAAAATATTTCCTATTTACAGCAATATCCCGTATTTACAGCATTTTCTCAAAGTAAATATCCACGATATCCTCTAGTTTCCTATTTTATGATTAGGAAATAATTTCTTCTGATTTTCGTCAAAGAACATTAAGGATTTTATTTTATGCTTAATACCACTAGGGACCCTATAATAGTCATTTTCCAAAAAGCTCCTTGTGTTTG
>JANITW010000008.1:28141070-28157066 GCA_027564335.1 Erythroxylum williamsii
GAAAACATAAGCATCCACACTAAATTATGCTCCATTCACTTCTAGCTTAATTTCTTTACAAACACCTTATGAGAAAGATCGGTGCCCATCACCTAATCTAACTCCAAAGGTTCAAGTAGGGGTAGTAGGGATTCCCATGGCCTTAAACAATTTACTCAACACGAAATTATGACTAGCTCCACTATCTACCATAATTAAAATAAGCATTTCGTTAAGCTTACCCATCATAACCATGGATCTTGTCGATGGGGACTTTTCTCTTCCTATTTCTTTGTACTCAACCAAATTGCAAACCAACTCCCAATCCTCCTGATGCTCATCTAGCTTCACTGCAACAAGATTACACCGTTTCATCTTCTACATCTCCCTCCCAAATAATTAACTTGTATTCTTTATTTGGGCATTGATGAAATGGATCAAAGGTTTGGCCACACTTGAAACATAACCTTATAGCTCTTCTCTCCATTAGTTGTTCATAAGATAAATTCCTAGTTCCCTTCCACCTTGGACCATTTTGTCGATTAACATCAGCCATCACATTTCAGGGCTTGTTTGGCAACTCCCTTCCCTCCTCCTTGACATTTGCAGATGTGTTTCCCGTTTGACTCGGGCGTTGGAAATTGGAAATGGCCAGCCGAGACCCATACCTGGTATTGGAAACCCCAGGTTTGTATTTCGATTCCTTGGATCGGATTATTCCTTCTCTGACCAGCTCTCTTTCCACCTTACGTGTGACAGAAAGTAACCAGGCTCAGGTCAACAAGTCATGGGTCCTGACTCGATTCCTTATTTCTTCACAAAATCCTCCCAAAAATAGCTCATAAACCACTCTTCAGGAAAATGGGTGATTTGCGAAGTCACCCGCTCAAACTCGTCGATATACTCATCCACTGACCCACACTAAACTATCAATTTAAGTTGCTCTACGACTTACCCTCACCCTTTCCCCTGTATCATTCAAACAGGGAGCACATACGTGAGCTAGAGCCTTGCATGGCATGGGAATGCTTCAAGCATATTTGAACCATCGGCAACCTAAGCTCAGCAAGAATCTCGTGAATCAAGAAATAAGAGTCAGCTCGTACGACCCATGCAAATGGGTCTTTGCAGATGGGTCAGCGCTGGTGAGCCTTCTCCTCCGTCTCCTATAGTCTGCTTCTCTGGGTTTTTGGCCTTAAGAGTTTGAAATCTTTTTCTCAATTCTGGTTGTAGTTGGCATTGGGACTTTGCCAACGTCTCAACGCTAGCCATCAACATGCTCAGCTGCGTCTTGAGGTCCTTCAGTGTGGTGTCGTGTGACTGCACCATTGCTTCTTGCGCTGAAATCAATGATTCTTGTCTCCTAAGAGACGCTTCCACTACAGACACTCTAGCTTCCATACGTGTTTGCATACAATCTCTACTCCCTTAGTCTCTCAATGAAAGCACCAATTGTTAGGAATCTCAATAGAGATTGTATTATTGATAGGATAATAGGTGATAACAAGCTAGAGCAAGCTCCCCCTCCTGGTTGCACCAAGCCAAACCTTCCTAACAATGATTACAAAATTGTGTCCCTCTCTATCCTCAATGGACAGTTATATCCCCTCTCATTCTCGCTCCATAAGTACCTTATAACAAACTTGCCTACATGGCAGCTGACACTCCCTCTTTTCCCAATTTGTTCCTATGAGTATAAGTTTTAATGGGCTTAGTTGGTATGGGCTTAGTAGAAGGTGAATTGTTAACAAGAAGTACGCGGGTGAAGACACGACTTCCAAGTGTAAACCTCAATTTTTGGAATGTTATTCAAATGACTAGTAAAGGAGAGCAAGGATATTTGACATGGGTTTAAAAGATGTAAATAAATCCCAAATTAAAAATTGATAAAGTATAAAAGTGGTTTTCTATATAAAAATGATCAACAACTTGATGCCTTTTGGATTGAACAAGGTATCCCTCCTAACATATCAACACACTTGAGTCCCAATTCACTTTCTCCCCAATACACCTCAAGAGTTGAATTTTGTCATGGTATCATGTTATGTATGTTATATCATATTCCATATCATCAAGAGAAGAAATAGAACTCTAAAATCAAGGGAAAGAAAAAAGTCAAATTAAAGTTTCACAAGTTCAAGTTGAATAAAGTCTAGTTTTGAAGATGAAAACTTGGTCCTAAAATGAAAGAAACAAAAGTTAAATTCTAAAATGAAGCTTGACCTTGATACAATGTGAAATCAATATTAATATCATGTGAAGGTAGGGTAAAGGAGAAAAAAAGGAGGAAAGAGGAAAGAATGAACAAGGTTTTACATGATTCAACATAAAACCTACTTCTTTAACTACAAAATCTGAGGGTACTAGAATGTATTATTCATTAAACTTAACCCATTCAATTAATCGTATGAGACAATATTCCTTAACAGTGTGATATAAATAATTTCAAATAAAACCTAGATAATCTACCATAAGATATACATAATACTTGTATGCTTAATAATAACAAACTCTAATTTTCCAACAAGCTGCAATGAGGATCCATTTTGATGCATTCATTTGAAAACATCCCTTCTTCACAAAGTTAATGTTAAGCACCATATAGGATTTCTTTGAGTTGGTAACAAAAAAATGAGTGACTCGTTAAGTGGTTTAAAGAGAAAGTTTCCATCTTGAGATGATATATTTTAAAATGCCACTTTACCACATTTTTTCTTGCAATGTAGGATTTTGTTGAGTTCCTAACACAAAACATGCATCATTCATAGAGTTAGGTAGAAAGAGAGAGACATTTACCATCTCCCGATGCATATGGAGTCTAGTTCTACTAATATTGATATGCCCAAAAAATGTTGATTTCTTTTGCGGGAAATAAGGAGTTCCAAAGCTTCCAACTAGAGGCCTACAAATGAAGATAGATCACGCATCATTAGTGCAACCTTGATAAACTTGCTACTAAAGAAAATAAGGATGTAAAGATCCAATCACATAAGAAGCAACTATCCAACAACAATAATAGACCAATACTCACGATCAAAAGACTTGCAAATAAGTCAAAATTATTATATAAAAATCAACAAGGCAAGTCAATATCAAGCTTAAGATGAAATTAGATTGCTATCAAGTGTTATTTTTTGGACTAGTTCTTGGAGCACCTTGTGAACGAGGATCAATTGAAGTCCAAATTTTCCATATTTGTAGAAGTTTTTCTTCTCGCTTTTTTATTTTACGCTTGACATTGACTTGCTTATGACAACATAACACTTTGGATGAGATAAAACCATAACATGGTTGAAGATCACTTTTATTGGTCCTCTTTATAAGAGATAAGTGTCTGAAGGCATACAACAATGTTGAATATGTCAATTAACTAAAGAAAAGAAATAAAATTCTAGACCATACCCATGGCTATCTTCAACTTATGAACCGTAGTAGGACATGATTATGAATTTTGTATTAGGAGTCCAAAAATCTATAAGAATTTATAATTCTATTATGTGGTGGTAGATAGGTTTTCAAAGATGAGTCATTTCATTTCATGTTTCAAGACAAATAATGATGCAAAATAACTCAAAGTATATAAAAGAAATAAAAGAGAAAAATTAGTTGACCACAAACCTTAATTTGGTGGGATGAAGATTAGGGATTAGGTTAACAACAAAAATTAATAGTTGAAATTTAGATTATGTTAGGATTGCTTATTAGATAGGAATTAGTAGTACGTTAAGTAGGTTAAATATGTTATTTTATTTTACATATGCTATCATAGTTGTTTAGGACATAGAATTTTTATTAGAAACCTATTTTATTTTACATATGCTATCATAGTTGTTTAGGACATAGAATTTTTATTAGAAACCCTTTCCTACTAGAATAAGATTTCTAAAACTCTATATATATGTGTGTACTTAGTCCTTCAAAAATAAAAAACAATCTGGAACCTTTTTTTCAAACTTGAGTTTTCAATTAGAAGGTGTAATGCTTTATTCTACGAGTGATTCCTAGACCCTAGGAGTGATTACCAGTTTCATACCTTCCGATCTTTGTGTTCCTTACTAAATTCCAACAAACCTAACCAACATTCTAGCCATCTCAAACCTAAATTCCAATATCCTAAAATCCTAAGCCTAAATTTCCAACAATCAAACCTTAAAATTCCAGCTATACAAAATCTGAAATTTCAACATTCTTAGCCAAAATTCAACCTTGAACCTTGACCTTGAACCTTGATATTCCAGCAACCTAATATCAGTCATATCTTCTAATTTTGTGATTTTAGCAACTAGTTAATAATTCTTCTATTTGTCTTACATCAAAAAATATCGTCAACATTGTTAAAACTCTTCTTCAAAGAGGTGGTTCATCTTCACGGATTCCTTAACCATTGTCTCTTATTGTAATGTGAAATTTATGAGTTATTTTTAAGGAACTCTATGAAAAACAATGAACACTAAGAGTCTAAGCTTCAATTTTCAAACTATCACGTCCAATAAGCATTTGACTAGATCTCTTCTATGAAACTACCATCCTACTAACCTTATGAGCACATATGTGATTTTGTATCTAATGCAAACATTGTTTGACATGGATGGAAAAGAAGATGGAAGCAAAGTGCTAAGAGACAACCAATATATAGTGATGTGCCAGATTTAGATGTCATAGCAATAAGGACGTTAGATGTCCACACAAATCTACGTAGTAGAAATCAAATGAAAGTTGCAAGGTACCTCCCATTTGATAGCATCAAGCAACCCTCATCCAATTTCATTATCACGAGTTTTGCAACTTCCCTCTTTGTAAATATGGCAAAAGCTTGACCTACAATGATAAAAGATAATATACCACATATCAAGGATATTATTGGCTCACCAATTAATGTATTATCGTACGAGTGATGTGTTTATCTTTACCATAATGAGGGCTAGAAAATGTAGTTTGTTGAACCATCTTTGCTGTGCATTTTTCATTGAAGGCATGCCAAATAAGACCCTAGTTTTTTGACATCAATAAAATTCAAAATTGGGAGATAAAGTTGTTAAAATTACATGGCACACAATAACAACCACCAATTGCACATATATTAAAAAAATTTATATCATGGAAAATTGCGCGAAAATACCTCTCCTATAATGTGACTTAACATCACACTCACACACACACACACACACACACACATTTAGAAAAGGAAACAAAAATTATAGCTTGGAAAATTGTGGGAAAATACCCCCTCCTATAAAGTGACTTAACATCATACATATGTGTGTGTGTGTGTGTGTGTGTGTATAAAGACAAAAGTAAGGATCCAAGGTTCCAATATATCACCTCAACTTCCGCTGAAGTGTAAGATCGATCCAAATTTTGAAGCAGAACAAGTGTTCCTCGCTCATGTGCATCTCTCATTCTTTCCTCCCAAGGCTGATGACAAGTAAGCAAAACAACAAAGATATATGGATAAATGTACTGTAAAATAAGAGACAAATAAAGAGAAATATAAAAATTGGCATGCAACTATTTTTTAATGAAATTTATCTAATGATGTGACCAAGATTAAAGAGCAACAGTTGAGAAGTACTTACAAGATCCTTAAACCATCTGCTTTTATCCTGTCACAGTATCACCACAAAATTTCAGTAGCAAATACATCTTCACAATCATTATCCCTTTAAAGAAACAAAAATTAATAGGAAAATAATGCACATAACAAGCTTTATGCATCTCTGGAAAGTGAAATAAAGATAAAAAGTTTGGCTAAACATAAAATACAAAAACTTCAATATCCCTCCCTTGAACAAATTGGCTGGAAATTGTGAAACTTATATGATATCATAAGATTCAAACATCAACATTACAACATATGAGGTTCAAATCTTTGTGAAGCCTTTATCTTCTCCAACAAAGCAAAAAAAGAATCCTACAATAAAAAGGGCAAACTCCAGTGCACAAGGCTCTCTACATTTTGAAGGGCCGAAGAGGGTCATCAATTATACGTGATCTTCCCTTCCCATTTTACAAAGAGACTGTTTCCGTGACTTGAATTTATAACCTTCCGATTACAAAGGAATAACCTTACTAGTTGCTCCAAAGTTTGCCCTTATAAAGAGACAAAAAGAAATCCTACAATACATATCGTTAAATGCTATACAGGGCAATTGTTCAAGGGCCATATCCATACGCATTCAAGGTTACAAACAAACTAAAACGCTCAATAACAAATCTATAACTCAGTTAGGAAAAGATTGATACTCTTAACACATTCATTTGCATAAATGCTTCCAAGTCTTATTTTAAGGCTTGTTTAGTAAACTAGCAAAATCTTAAGACTTATAAGCATCATTGCTGAAGGGTTTAAACACAAAGCTTTATTATGTATCATTTGAAAAGTTGTTCAATACTCATTTAGATAATTTTATTAACTAACATGGACAACCTTTTTATAGACTTATCTCAATATAATTGTCTTTTTAATCAAACTAAACAAAATATCAAGCCTCCACCCAACTTTATATTTCTTTATGAACTAAATCTTAGAACAAACTTTGGACTCATTCTAAGGCTCGGACCCAACTTTCGTTTGAGAAAATCGCACAAAAAGGTTGACGAGAAGCTCGAGACGGATTTGAACAAAAAGAACATTACTAAGCTTTACTTGCTCCCTTTTAATTGGACAACATTATGCTCTAATGAATTTTGACAAATATGAAAAATCTATCACCATGCTTATACTACAAGTTAAATTTGAAGGTAACTTTCCACACTTTATCCTTTTAATATCAAGAAGCCCATTGTCAATTGCTTGTCGGTGCATGAGGAGGAATTTCTTCCTTCGTCTTTTCTCTCTCTGTTTTTTTTGGCTTTAGTTTCTTCCATCACTTTGAATATTAGGGATGAATAGGATGGGAGTTGGGAAATATCTAAAAGGAATGCCCTTGATTTGATATGGTGCAATTTATCCTCTAGAGAACCTAAGAGAAATAAAAGGCAAAACAAATAGCAATAACGTACGGTAAATAAAGCCTTGCACCACAACTTACAACTTCTGGTCTTCGTGTTACTTCCATTGTCTGCGAATAGACCTTGCCATCCTCAATTGATGCTTCATATGATGGTTTAAGCAATCTGCCACTAGCAATTCTTCTAAGTTCCTCATTGGGCTTCAATACCTTCACAGGGTCTCTATCAAGCCCATATGAATCTCTTGCAAGTTTATGTTTAGACTTGGGCCCAAAATCATTGATGGTGTTAATTGTGGGCTTGACAACACCATTACTAGATTTGTCACTAATGTTTAGAGCATTGTCCTTAATCTTATCACTGACCATTTTGATAGAACCATCAAATTTTGCTTTCTTTGATGGCCTATTATCTAATTCACTAGAATCCTCATTATTTTTTACTTTCTCATTGACAAAACTCTTAGGAAGATAATTTTCAGCGTTCAACACATCATCCTTAGTCATCAAACCAATCTTGGAATCAAGCAAGTTTCCCTTAATATCTTTAGGAAGACTATCCTTCGGCACTTTAGGCATTAAATTGATCTTATTCCTTGAAACATCTTCCTTTTGATCTTCAATTTTAGCTGCATCACTTGATTTGACGCCGTCACTCCAATTTATAGATTCTTGTTTGTCAAATGATGCTCTTGGATCAATGGTTTCTTTATCACCAAGCTTACACACCGTTCTCAAATCAAATGATCTTCCATCAATGTGGCTATGTTTTGTTATTTCGGTTGACACATCACATATAGAAATCTTTCCACCATATGTAGATTTTTGTATAGACATAGGAGATGCACTTTCTTTAGCTAAGTCATTAATATGACCACCATCTATCATATTAGTTAGACCATTTCCCAATATGTTTTTCTTAGGGGGAACAACCTTTACATCTGTAACTATATTTTTAACACCAACTTCTTTCTTGTCCAACTCAAATTTTGAAGCTTCACCAGGTTTCTTACTACCATATGAGTTTAGCAACAATTTAACTGCAACAATTATGAAATCAAGGAAAAGGATTAACAATTGCAATAATAAATAGTGAATTATAGAATGTGAAATGACATGTACCTTCAACCCCAGCTATCTTGTCATCAATCTTATCTGAAATTTCACATCTCCCAACATCAAAAGTGCGATAAAATATGAAATCAGCATTTCGTAGCTCCTCATCTGTTGGTTGTGGATTTCTTGGGTCCTTGGATGTACATACAACATTGCACTTTCCAACAATTGCTTCCTAATTTATTCATTAAAAAGCAGCCTACAAATGAGACTTCATACAAGTTTCTCAAAGCCAATATCTCTAAAGCATCACTATCAAGAAAAAAGAAAGAAACATGAGGCTCATATATTGATTGAGAAACCAAGCTAATCAACAATAAAACTTAAAATTCTTCAACAACAAATATAACAATACTTATCCAGTACTTAGCATACAAGTCCAAAAATCTTTGGCATCCAAAGGCCACTACAACTACAGTATATTGTAGTGAAAATTATTTCAAGGTGTAAAAGAACAAAAAATAAACAAAATGAAAAAGTTCTTGCTCTCAAGGGTAAAGATAACACTTTATATAATGAACATGTTGTGATTCACCAATTCTCACCGTTACCACAGGCCCAACTTCATCTCCGACTCCTTAAACATTTAACGTAATAAAAAAAGTTAATTTGTACATAGGATGATGAGTTGGTGTATCTTAATCCTAATTTAGAGGGCATATTTATATTAATTCCTCACACATAAAACAATTAAACCAAAAAAGCTAACTCTATAAAGGAATATACATGGACATCACACAATGCAAAAAACTTTTAAGTGTCAAATAGCCAAGGAACTTTACATTGATAAAAAAAACCAATCTTGTGGAAGGGCAATCCTTAAAGGTCCAATTAGCAATTAAGGATGATAACAACAAAACAAATGTATACGATAAAAATATTTAATTATAGTGCAGTATTGAAGGTGATGAAATTATTTGAAAACCGAAAAGGCTAGAAAAACACTTTACAATGTTGTGAATGCATGGTTCATGTGAGTATCTTCAAAAACTAACTCAACTTTGACAAATCAATGTATTTATACCAAATAAGCTTTCTGTAAAAAACTTAGTTTAGTTCATTCCAAAAACTTCTTAAGAAATATTGTCACTAACCGAATGATATAAGAGCATCAGAATGAAGGAACAATTATGTGGATTGCATTATAAAGGGCCCAACATATAGAATTATGCCCTCACCATTTACTTCTTTCAGTTTTTAAGTAAAGTTGCAAACCCTCAAAACAATTCAGCACATAGATGTTTAAGAAACATTTATGCAATTAGTATGTAATCATTAAAACAAACCATCAACGCAATTAAGATGCAGTGGACATATCACACCTAAATGTACCAAATTAATCTAATTGTTGAAAGCAATAGATCAATGTTGTCCCACAGATGAAAGTTATTCTACTAAAATATAGTATGGTACAACAAATTACCAAAGAATTAACATTTGCAAGGCCTTCACCTTCACCCGATGCAAGAAACAATTCATTCTCAAGAGTCTGCATAGATCCAAGATAACTTGAAATCTCATGAGGGCGGAAAAACCACAGAACCTTTATTCTCTTTGTTTGATCAGGATTCTCCCATATTTTCACAAGTTTACCAACATAAGGCTCAGCCAACTTTTCATCATATAGATAGACAGAGTCAAACAGGCTATATTCATCACCATCATAAGTAAAAGTTTCAAAAAATTGTACATTTTTCCTTTTTCCACCAACTCCTCTCTTTGTACCCCATTTGAACTCAATGTCTTCTTCTGCCATACTGTAACAGTAAGACTCTTCTAATTACTACATTCCAAAACACATCCAAAAGGATAAACCTGAAATGCAAACAGAAAAGAATAACAACAAAATCATTCACTAAATAAGCCAAGAATGTTAACCCAACAACATTTACCAAGAGGGAAATGTCAAAATGTAAATTCTAGTAAGTAATTAATCATAATTACATTCCCCATCCACGAAGAATTTATTTATGGGATATATGCATAATACGAACAGTTTGCCCCAAGCACATAAAATATTTCTTTTGGTAACTCTCATCAAAATCTAACACTGTTAATCCTTGTATAGATGGCAATGCTCAACATTCTACAGAGGAGATCAGAAACTAAGATTCATAGCAGTTTGGGATATGTATACTACCGAATCTGTAAGCGAGGTGGCAGTGAAGAAAACACTTGGCTCGAGATAATTCACAAAACTGTAATACAAACAAAACCTAATTGGCTATCGTAAGAACTATAATCCAGGACTTCAAACAAGAAAAGAAATAGTAAAACGAGTTTTCTCAAAAAATTAACTGAAAAAAATAAAAACCTAATTCCGACAGTATGTGACCATCCTCAACCAGACAAAATAAACGCCGAGTGACCCATAGGAAAAAGGAGACGAAATAAGCGAGAAACAACAACAAGAACTCCAGCATGCAATCATTCACAGACGTTTCACTGACGAAGAAAATACTATAGAAAGAAAAGCAAATTCAAAAATCACACAGTTTTTCAGAACTTCGCATGACATAATCCATAAAAATAAGCATATCTATACATATATATGTTGAAGTGACTTTAGAAAAACTAAAAACGGTAAGCGCCTACTTTCCCCTGAAAAATATTTCCTAGGAAACAAACGTCGCGCTCACCCAAGCCCAGGATGACACAACACAAATACTGGTGCGGCAGAGCCAAGAGAAACAGTCAATGGAGCTGAAATAGAGAGAAAGGAGAGGAGACTGGGCGGGAAAGAGGAAATATAAGTTTGGCGTCTTTCACAGCAAAAACCCTAGCTATATCATTCATGCCAAAGAACCTCGAAGCAAAATTAAAATGGCCGGTTGTTACCAGGAAGAGAAAACAAGTTCAAATTTATACTTGTTGTCCACAAAAAATTACACAATTAGATCCGTCGGAGGAGGTAGCCCGTCAGTATCCGTAATCCTCAGTGACACGGGTATAATTTATGGCCCGTCGTTGGGGATCTCTTTTATGAGTTCACCAAAGATGGAGGGTTCGGGCTAAAAGGATTGGTGGTTGGCAGTAGATGATTTAGGATTTAAGTTGAGCCGTCTAAAATCCAATCAAGTTCGGAATCAAAATGCATAAGTTACACTCAGTCGGGTTCGAGTTCATACTACATAAATTAAGCGCGATTAAGTTTAGTGTTGAGTTTGAACTGCAGTACTAGGCGGTGGACATTATTCCAATATGGTTCGAACCATTGGCATCTTTATATCCAACTCCCATAGAACGCAGAAACTAATATTTAAAAATATTAAATTAGAAATAATTGAAAGAAGGAGAACTTAGAATTCTTCCATATTTAAATTTTAGATTAAATGTTAGACAGCGAGTTTACGATGTCTAACCCTACGTTTGGTTGATGTCCTTATAGGTAAGGACAGTAAACAAGGACATAAAAGTTCTGTCATCCATCCTGTTTGCTTGTTGTCCTCACCCATTTTGTTCCGTCTTCAAAGAGCAAGGATAGAAATTTTTGTTCCTTTCAAAACTGTGGTACAAAAATTCTTGTCCTACGGACAAGAACGAAAAATGTCAAAAATAGCCTTGTGAATTACAGACAAAACCTAACACGTCCCTTGCAAATCTCTATCGCAGCTCTCCTTCTCTCGTCTGCTTCGTCTCCACAATGAAAGGTATCAAAAATACCCTCGTCAATTTTCGGACTGAAACCTAAATCACGTCCTCTGTCGCAACTCTCCTTCTTCCCTCTGCTTCGTCTCCGTAGTGAAAGGTAAAGTAATTGGTTTTTTCTGTTCACGATGGCAGATTGCGAAAACGTTCTCATTTTTCACGTTCTGTACCTACAGATTGTCTTCTCCAGAAACGTCACTCCTCCTTCAAGTCAACCCAGCGTTCGACTATCTGTCCTCTCTTCTGGGTAAGACTCTTTCATCCCATCGTTTTTGTTTTTCTAAGGTATGGATAATGTGTTTCGAATAGGTAAGGGATGTTAATTATGAAGCTATGTTTGTGTGTTGTTGATGGGATTCGAAGGGGTAAAGGATTCGGTTTTGTTGATGGGTATCGATTGGGTAAGGTATTACGTTCTGTTCATGGGTTTTTCCATCAACAAAACCGAATTCGGTGAAAGGCCATTTTCAACTCTCTCTTTTCCTCTTCTCTGCTTTTATAGAAACACCAGCATTGTTGTTGGTCAGTGATTTGTGATATATTTGTAGGAGTTGTAGCAAATTGAATTACTCTACATGGGGTTGTGACTTTTGATTTATATTCCACTTGTGTCAATGAATCAATCTTCTGAAATTTACACTTACAGGGTGTGCTACTTGCATTAGTTCTACATCAATCTACTCGCATTCGGAAACTTGAAATTAGACGACTTCTGCTCAAAGTGGTAAGTCTTTCTTTATCTTACCTTGATATGAGAATATTCTTTGTTTGTTGTGTATACATACGTGAATGACTATTAAAGGAAGCATTTGCAATTTTAAAGAAGTTTAATTAGAATGTTTGGGTGATCATTGTCTTATTACATGATATTAAAATCATTGATCATATTGTTGAGTTTTCTGTCCATGTTAAAGAAGATTTTGTATGGAGACAAATGGGTAAGGCCAATTGGAGATTGGTTAGTGATGCAATTGATTCGTAATATTCAAGTAGATGATGTCAGTCATTTCAAGAACAATAGGATGTTAAGATGTCAATATCTACCATGATTTGGAGATATACCTTTTGATACTTAGAAAACAAAAGCATAGAAATTATATATCAATATAAGTGAATATATGCTCATTAAATAGTATTTTATACACTTTATTAATTAATACTTAAATAGTAAAATTGTGATAAGAATATGTGGATTAGGAGACATAATTGTTCCTCTTTGTAACTCGTGGAATCATCTTTGGAATACTTGCCAACATAGAGAAAGTTGCCTATACTATTTCTTGCCTTTTATACTAATCTAAGTCAAATTATAGATATAAACCTACCCCCTTTAAGTCACATATATGCATAGCTATGAAATGGAAAGAGAGACCTACATTAGTTAATCAAAAGTTTAGGCCATATATCATAAGGGAGAGTATAGTGTATTTATGTTTTGCAATTAGACCATAGGAAGAAAGACTACAAATTTGGATTTGGGTTGACGGTGGGGTAATTGAGGTGAAGCCTGGAGGTGTTGCCATCAAGTTGGCCATAAGCTTTTTGCTAGCTACCCCACAATTCTTTTGGGTCAAACTTTACCTTTAGCTTGAACATCAAAAGATCTTTGTTTGTACCCTTATCTAGCAAACATTATTTATGGGGCAGAATGAGATGCTCAAATAGTCTTAGTCGCAGTATTCATTTGATTTTGTAGTTGAAGTTTTGTGGTTTCTCTTCTTTGAGATTTGTTGGAATGAGATGTAGGAATGCCTTTGATATTATGCTCTTATTGTTTATGGAAAGTCATGATACCCTATAAGGTATTGAATTAATCAAAGATTAGTTTAGTTAAAATGTGATAAGTCATTCTTGTTAGATTTGGTGAAATCTGATCTGATTTACAGGGAATTCTCAACTAAGGAACATTAATGGATATCCCTGCAAATAATGGTGAAATCTGATTTGATTAGTGTTTAGATTTTGCTCCAATTCAACTTATGGTCGAGTTGTCATGATTTGATTTTGAAGCATTCATTCTTCTTGTCATATTTCGAGGCCGATTACCTTTGATTACCTCACAATCTCATGAGGCCTCTCAAAATTTCCACTGCCCTTTAATCAATTAATCCATTACTTCTTTATCACATGATAATCTGGTTCCAACAACTCAAATCTAGTTGTATTATAAAAAGTTATACTTAATTAGCTAAACCAAACTCACGTAGTAGTGTAATTTACCATTTTTATTCTCCTACTTTATGGCCTACTCTCAAAACATTTAACTTCCCAGCTAGTTAAACCTAGTCAATCTATATGCTCCAATCCACTGTACCATGACTCAAATATAGTCAATTTTTTTTAGTTGTTGGAAAAAAAATTCAGTTGGAAAGGTAACATTTGAGACAATTGATTAGGTAATCAATGATTGTTACTGCAGTGTGCCAAAGTTTGCATCCTTTTCCAAACATTTCGTAATGACAAATTTGCAATCAATAAGAATTAGTTGTTTCTAGTTTGACTAGCAGTTTCAAGAAACAAGGTCATTAAGGTAAGCCAGGCTTACTTGAGATGTATTATAGACTATGTACTTGTTATCTAAAATAAAAGGATAAGGATGCTGGATAATGCCACTTCCATGACCCAAATTAAAGAATATAACAAACTCGATTGTATACAAATAATTCTGCCAGTAAGGTAACAAAATGGACATACAAGTGTTAACAGAACCTAACCAGTCAACAAAAAATGGGGTCCACAAAACTTTATTTTATTATGCCAATTCCATTTCAAATGAGAGTTGATATATTCCATCGACCAATGTGAGAAGAAGAAAAGGCTCTTAAGCTACATTGTATATTTATATTAAATGACGACAGCTTATATCAAAATTTGCTGTTCTTATCAAGTTTAATGTTAAAAGTACTTCTTGATATTTTTCTACAAGTAGCACATATAAAAAATGGTAAATGCAAGATCAATAGGTGGGTAGAAATTCATTTGGTTGCTTATAAGTTGCTTTAACTAGAATCACGCTTTTACCATACGAGTAACTGATCAGCAACAAATTTGAATGATTTTTCTACATGGATTACATCACTAGCTGTGCTGAAGGTGAGGCATAAATCTTTCATAAGATCCAATATTCCATCGTATGTGATATAACTTGAATTGTCATAGTAAAAAGGTTAACTCACAATAAATAGCCAACTATATAGAAGTGGAACTCTTCTTATTAATGATTCATGTAGTTAACCACCTAGCGATTCATGCAAACTAAATTTGCACGACTTATGTCATTAACTAACGATAGATTTATGCGGTTCTCCAACAATCATGCTTTAGATAATTGATATTAAGGTCATTAAGGTCGTTTATGTTTGGTAATTGACATTTACCTTTTAACTTTGTTCATAAACTATGCAATTAAGTTGTATGTCCTTTGATACATATTTCTTCAACTGTAATGAAAATGTGGTTGAATCTTGATGATATATTGATTTTACGAATGGTTGCATTTCTTCTATATTGATTTTACTCGTATGAGTTATGTTTATGAATGCTATTTAGAATAAGGAATTTCAAGGTAAAAAGTGTTACTTCATCTTTCAATTATTGAGATCTTACTATTCTATACATATTTACAAATCTTACTATTCTATACATATATAAAAATGTAGTTTATGATCATTATATTGTTTTCTCTTTGCAGACAGTTTTTGTTACAAAATTGGAGTCAATGGATCATGATGATATGTTTAGTGTTTGGCTTTGTTTGAGCTTTGGAATGGACAATTGGATTTGATAAGAATGGTCATGTTGTTATGCTTGTATGTATAAACCAAAAAATGATGTAGAAGTGAAAATGCTAAAGGTAGTAGGGCATTGATAGTACTAACTAAGGAAACCAATATCAATAGGATTTTGCGTGAGGGTGATAGGAATAGCCAGTGGGATTTAAGGGTGGACAATAATGCATTTACATTGTTATGTGAAATGCTTAAGATCCATGGTGGGTTGACAAATAATGGCCATGTGCCCATTGAATAAAAAGTTTTAATCTTCATAAGAATATTAACACAAAATGAATCTAATAGAGTATTACAAGTTCGGTTTATGAGGTCAAGAGAAACAATAAGTAGGGTCTTCCATAACGCGTTGAAGGCTGTAATCAAGCTTCAACATCTGTTGTATGTCAAGCCCATATCAATTCCTAAGGATTGCACAAACAATAGATGGAAATGGTTTAAGGTTAGTAAATTTATTTAACTACAATATATTGTCTAATTTAACTTTATTAAATTAGTTAACGAGAACTTTTTTT
>JANITW010000008.1:28194847-28223577 GCA_027564335.1 Erythroxylum williamsii
ATTTTTATAAGTATTTAAATACGTGAATATCTTTATTTTGGATAAATTTGTTTTTCGAAAAATCCAATTTAAATTCACTTTAATTTCCCAATTAAACCAAACGGACCTATGAGTTATGATTGTCATTGAAAACAGATATGGGAGGCAATGCAAATAACAATAAATTGAAATTAATTTCCAATTCCTATTATATAACAGTGACATTTCGACTTATATATCGCAACTGATTTTATTGACCGAAGAAAATGTTCGTGATTTATGAAAAATCCGGTGGTTGAACCGTGAACCTGGTAATTAATTGGCTTAATCAAATCCTTTCATCTCCTCCGCGCATCATCTGTCTGTCTCAATGCCAATGCAGCTAATGGCTTCCATATAAATGCCTCGTACTAACCATATGTTTTGTTATTTTTTCTTCCGTACTATCACATCAAAACATGTTTCTTTTTGTGATATATTACTTCAAAAGTACCGAGGTCTTTACGAGTTATTTTGTTTACGAAACTCTTAGTATGCAAAACATTATAATAAAACCAATAAAAACTAAGAGTGTGGATTGTATTGCAGATTAGGTATTGGTTTTTACCTTGGCTTAGGTTCCGGAATAATTACGAAGAACTATGTAGTATGTACGAGTCGACGATCTTGATTTGAACAAGTGGGAATGTCACCTGCGATCAAAGAGCAAACCCATTAGTTTCGAAATACAGCAATCAGCAACAAATAATTAGTGTTTATTTCCTCTACATATAAATTCATAATAAATCCTTGAACAAATCTACAGTTTCAAATAGATCGTCAGAAACATCTCAAAATACATCTTGAACGATATAAAAACAAACATGTGAAAAACCTACAGAGCCAGAAAAACTCAACAAACGGGTATATAAACATATACCTGGGTTTTTTGTGGTCGGAGCCAGGAAAAGCTAAGAACCTTTCACAGCCAACTACCAGGATGAGAATGAGTCTCAAATAAACAACACTACAAATGAAAGTCTCAGTCAATCATACTTGTCTCCGAGATTGAGCCCATTCCTCATACGAGATGTTGTAGTCGTTGGGAATAATAGAATGTTGGACAGGGAATGAATAAAATGGAGCGTTTTGCCGTTTTGAGAATGAAAAAAAGAAAGTCAAAAAGTAATATAATAAAAAGGAATGAAAAAAAACCCAGGTCCTTGGGATTAAGGAAAAAAAGGGATCATCATGGAAGAATTCTACGTCTACGCCGTGGGGTCTCTCGTTTTACATACATTTTCTCCACTTCGTTGAGTGGTCGACTGGAACCATCAGGCATGCTCACAAATTTCCACCCACCACCACCTCCTCGCTTACCCCTCGCTCCCAATTTCTCCACCGTCATGTTCCATCCCTCGTTGGGGCGTCGCCTGCTATATTTATGGCATTTTACTTTCCCTGCAAACTGTTCAGGAGGAAATATGATGTCATTTATCCATCCAATTCCAAGCTTGACCCACTTTTTCCCCACTCACTCCAGTTGGACTCGTCAATCCAAATTGAGTCCACAACAATTGCCCCCGCTAATTCAAATTAAAACATCCATGTACATGACTCCTCACTGAATGCATGGTATGAAAACTAGGATAGGTACAATCTCTAATAGCATTCAGGACTCTCATCAAAAGATCAATTATATAACATAAAAAAAATCAAATGAAAAATAAAGTTTCCACATTAGGAAATCAAATAAGATACACCTGGAACGTTAAGTCATCATAATCTGTACTACCACCATTCTAATATTATGATCTGAACAGGACAAAAGAACTTATAGAAATGTCATAGTTGGATTTTCATCAACAAATCGAGCTCCCATTTCATTTAGACATAATTTTTGCCAACTAAAATTACACGATATTATTAAATTAGATGGAATAATCAATGACATGTTCACATAATACTCCTAGTGCACATAATTTTTTTTTCAAAATAGTCACCAGCTATAAATTATATTTACTCTTTATTATTAATCTAATAGTGAGATTAATATTATTAAATTAATAGTAAAATTAATAACATCAATCGTTGAGATTTAACCCCCACTGATCCAACTTTCTGAATCCAACAGGTGGTACCATGGAAGTAAGGAAGAGGCTAATACTTCTCTTTCATGGCATGAATAATCAACTAGCATCCACAAACAAAGAAATTAGGGACATCTAGGACAGGAGTTATTTATGTAGAAGTGGCAAAAAGTCATCATTACCTTAGTTTTAGTTCTTCCTATGCAAATTAAAGGGATGAAGAACATGAACTTACTTTCATTTTGTTGAAGTTAAACCTCTGGACAAACTCTTCATAAAGCATGTCATCCTCTTTCTTAGAAATCTCATAGTGCACTTCATCAGCATCTCTTGCGGTGCCATCCCAATCCTCAGGCATGACCTTGAAATCAGGCCTATATCGGAGGGATGCTACATGGAATTCTCGGTCATGGGAATTGAAAAATCTGCAACAATGGAAAAGAAAGATAATATGAGAAGTAAAACTCTACTCTAATGGAGACACTGATATATGTAAGCTGATACTGTTTCCAATGGTTACTAAACTACAAAACACACAGCATCCTCTACAGTGAAAGCCTTATATTTATAGAAAAAACTAGTGCATAATGTAAACAATACAGAGAACATGTATTATCCACTAAATAGCTCATTCGCCACAGATAAAGTTCAACCACAACTGCAAGAAATTTCCATAAGGCCAAACCAGTCTCAATATTAGAAATTGATACTAGCTTCAGATCATAAAATCTTACTCGGGGCAGGTATCAAGTAAGAGCTCAACAGAGTCATCTAAGGGATGTCCAAGCTTTTTCTCCTCTTCCTCCTCCATCTCTTTCAACCAAAGAATAGCATGAACCCTCTGCCTCATAATCCTGTAGTCCTTGGCAAGCCTCTCAACTGTGTACACTTCTGGATTCTCCTTGTGCAGCCGGTACATCTCAGACTTTTCTGAGTCCTTCAGGTAAGATCCTCTTGCACCAGGCTCTCTTACTTGCTTCATTAGTACACTAATCTCTCGTATCCTATCACCCCACCCTTCCACAAAAGCTTTGCTTCTCTTGTTCTCAGCCTCGAGTTCTTTTACCTTGTCTTCTATCTCATCTAAGCCAGAAAAGGTTGCCGACATGCTATCGCTATGACTAACCTTGTGAACCACCGATTCTCCATCAAAATGATCCTTGGTCACTCCAGTTGACCAAGATGAAACAGAGTCCCAATCCAAATCATTAGAGCCACTCCCAGCAGAGGACCTACGCACTGCATTCTCCCACTCATCTCTGTCTGCATTTCCACCATCAACACCGCTACCAGACTTTTCTGAAAAATTACGAGAGCCTACAATCCAATACACTCCATTCCTATTAGCTGATGAGATTCTTATACTCTTTTGAAATATTCGATTGTTTCTCAGTCCTAGAAACCTTGAGACAGATGGGCTGGTTTTTAGTGAGGACAGACGAGATACAATATGGTGGATATTCTGCATGTTTCACTGTTTATTCCAGCCTGTGTCAAGAATATCACAATGCACAATACAGAAAACCAGAATTAATATAACTTCCTCCATGGACAATAGAACCCAATTGTTTAGGTTTCGATATCCTAATCATACTAATAAAACTCTAAGCTTTATGAAATGAACTAAAAAAAACATGATTAGTTATCTGAAAACTAATAAGCAATCAGTCTCATTTGATAAGTTTAATTCAATAAGTTTAAAATTGAGGCAGCAAGTGCATGAGCCAAAATAGACCGGGTAACATAGAAGAAAGAGATCAGTTAATACACAAAGAAGCAACCAAGCGACAGAATCAACCTTAGGCAGTGGTCATCAGGGTTGAGGAGATAAAGACAGTGAAACGCAAGCACAGACAAGAGAATGGCGGCATGAGTCTTGTTGGCGGCACGAAAAGAGAGAAAAACAAGCATGAACCGTCACGCGCGGTGGTCGGTACTACAGAAGATGACTGCCGCGTCGGCTGAGTTGCGGAGAAGAAGAAGAAGGTTCTGGTTAATGAGGTAGAAGGAAGAAGATCAGGTAGGTTCTTCTGGCAGAACAAAGGGAAAGGTTAAAGGTAGGTATAGCGACTGCCAAAGAAAAGGGTGCCTTAGGGTTTTCCAGTACAAAAGCCCCCTATTTTTATTTTGAAAAAAAAAATTACAAGGGAAAGTCACTAAACTCAATTAATTTAACTCTTGCATAGCTCCGCGGTGCACAGTCCTTGCTTGTCCCTTTAGATGAGTTCCAAGACTAGCAGAGGAGACTCCTGAAAAATATGCATATTTGGGCTGGTCTTGACGGCAAAAGCTGTCAGGTTATCTGTGCACTAATTTTTCTTTCGGCGTATGTGCTAGATTTGCACCTCCCAATTTCATTGGAGTAAGTCACAAATACTTGTTAATAAAAAGTTATTTATATCAATTTCGGTAATGGGAGATGAAAGCAAGTTAATGACTTTTAAGGCGTCCACTTCTAAGATGACCCTACGATACCTAAGTGACCAAGCCAGTGTGAGGCTTGAGTGGACTCCCTAAAGTTTCGCTGTTATAAACAAGCTGCTATCAATGTGCTGAACAAACCCTCCACACCACTGCCCGTGACAGTCACGAATTAAGCCACCAGTGATAGCGATACACGATCCCAGGTTACAAGCTCCATCTGTGTTGAGTTTGACCTAGTTCGCCAACAGTTTGGTCCATTTCACTCGACTGCCCACCAAGAGGCCCTAGTTCGGAAACACACATCTTTATACTTCTCTAGCTCGTACTATCCACTCCACATATGCCATAACTGCTTTTGTTCCTTCTTCCGGCCAAACAAATTCATCTTCAAAAAGACTTTTGTTTCACCACGTCCAAAACATCCAGCATGTGACTCCAAATATAGTGGACCATTCCCCTTGCATCACTTGTGAGTGCTTCATTAGGTTGGAATTCACCCGAACCTCCTCGTCCTGATAGAAAAAATCCATATCGACTACCTCTGAGGGAAATTTCCTCTAAAAGGCTAGCACTCTCGAACAGTCCTGAATGATATATAAGGTGGACTCTTCCTGGCCACATATGTCGCAGTTGCTATCTGTCGCAATGTGTCGCACCACTCGTTGTTGGTTTGTCAGGAGTCTTTTCTTGGTCTTGAGCCAAAGGAAAGCTCTGATATGTTGGGATCCTGCCTATTTCCAAATTAATTTCCAGGGACTATTATAACTATCCGAAGTGCGCCCTTCGATTAATTCATAGGCTGACACTACCGTGAATCTTCCATGTTTAGTGTGTCCCCAGTTTAAGATATCTTCCGCTGAAGTAGCTGCATTGGGGTTTATCTCCGTTAGATCCATACAAACTAAGACTAAAAGGTACTGTTGAAACAAATTCCACTTCCAGTTGCCATCCTCGTTCTACAAATTCGCTACTTTAACGTACAGTTTGCCCTCTGGTATTGGAGAGGTCGCCACATAGAGGAGCGGTCCCTAATCTTTCACCCAATTATCCAGCTAGAAACTTATGTGTCTACCATTTCCCAGTTTCCATTTTATACCTTGATGGACATACTGCCAAGTGGCTACAATTTCCCGCCAGAAGCTCGAAGCCCCTACCCTTTCAATTGTGGTAGGGAAATGGTATGGGTCCATAAGATATTTAGCCCGTGGGATCCTGACCCATAAGGCCGTAGGATGAGTAAGCAGAGCTCAGCCCATTTTGGTTAACAAGGCATCATTGGTAGACCTAATGCGCTTAATGTCTGGACCTCCAATCTTTTTGGGTTAACAGACAACATCCCAATTAACTAGGGGCAATTTCCTCTACTCTCCTTTAGAATCCCAGATAAAGTTACGCGTAATTTGTTCTAAGTCATCACATAGTTGTCGTGGCAGTCGCACATGTTGCATTGTGAAGATAGGGAGGGCCGAGATCACTGATTGTGTTAAGGTGACACAGCCTGCTAGTGATAGTTGTCTTGCACGCCACCCTGTAAGTTTCCTTTGAGCGTTATTTAGAATGTGCTGAAAAGTGTTACACTTGGTACGCTCATGAAGCAAGGGGACTCCTAGGTATTTGCCTAGATTGTTCGTACTCTTGATGTGAAGAGCTTGACTGATTCGACGCACTGTGTCTGACTTAACATTTTTTGAGAAGAAGATCTTCGTTTTTTTGTGTTAACTTTCTGCCCGGAAGCCTTACAGAACTCCTCCAAAATCTTAGCGATTACTTGCGCCTGGGAATCCATTGCTTTCACGAACAGAACCAGGTTGTCCGCAAAGAAAAGTTTAGATAAAGGTGGCCTTGTAGGGCTCAATTTTATCGGTTTTCAACTACCTTGTCCCAATTCTCTTAAGATAAGATGATGTAGACACTCCATGCATAGGACAAAGAGGTAAGGCGAGAGTGGATCGCCTTGTCTAATCTGGCATGAGGGCTTAAAAGGATCCGATATCGAGCCCTGCCATCTACATAGTCACCGTCGTTACACACTACATAATGACCTAGATTAGCTGAGCCGGGAGACCAATATGCTCTAAAGTGTTGTGTATAAAATCCTAACGGAGGTGGTCATAAGCTTTTTCTAAGTCCACTTTGATCGCCAAAAATCCCATTCTCCCTTTCTTCCTTCGCATCAAGTGAATTACTTCCTGGGCAATAATGATATTATCAGTTATTTGATAGCCCGGAATAAAATTACATTGGTTCTCCCGCACTAGAAAGTCTAGGTAATGTTTTAAATGGTTAACGATGACTTCAGAGATAATTTTGTAGAGAACGTTGCAGAGGCTTATCGGGCTAAAGTGATCGATACTAG
This sequence comes from Erythroxylum williamsii, assembly GCA_027564335.1. Taxonomy (NCBI): domain Eukaryota; kingdom Viridiplantae; phylum Streptophyta; class Magnoliopsida; order Malpighiales; family Erythroxylaceae; genus Erythroxylum; species Erythroxylum williamsii. The sequence goes on from JANITW010000008.1 coordinate 28,201,676, forward strand.
TCAGGGAAAATTTTCTTGGGATAAGGACTAGGAGGGTTTGGTTTAAGTCCTTTTCCAACTATTCCTGTCTGAAAGTTGATTGTATGTATTTAGTAACTTTAGGGCCGACCCTCTCCCATTGCTTCTAAAAAAAAGAGCATTGAAACCGTCCACCCTAGGGGTTTATTCGGGTTTATTTCAAAAATTGCACTTTTTATCTCGGTGGGGTGAATGGGTGTGGCTAAATCTCGGAGAGTTCCTTCTGAAAATGAAGGGAATGCTCTTGTGGTCATGATCTGGGCAATATGTTCTTCCTCGCACGTATACAGTTGGGCAAAGTAGTCTCGGGCTAATTGGCACAGTTGCCCTTGGTCTGAGACTATTGTCCCCTAGGAGTCCTTGAGTCTTTCTATCATCATTTTCTTTCTTTTAACCAGGGTGAGGGTGTGGTAGTACTTCGTATTCCTTTCCCCCTTCGAAATCTATTCGCACCGAGCTTTTTGGTGCCAAAAGATTTCTTCCTCACTCAAAACTTGTATCAGTTCCCCACTCAACTGTTCTTCCAAGGCTCTCAAGGAATCTAAATTATCTTTGTTCATGATTTTCTGAATGCCCTGTAGTCTTGCTAACAGTCTTTTCTTTTGATGGAATATATTTCCAAAATTAGAGTGATTCCATCTTGTGAGGTGTTGAGAAAATTGAGCTAACGATTTACTCATCGTTTTCTCTTTCGATAACCAATGCTCAGCTACGACCTCATCAAAGCTCTGATGACTGAGCCATGCATTTTGAAATCTAAAAACTGGGGACGCTATTTGTCTGGGAGACGGTTGATGAAGATGAATCCATATGGGTCGATAGTCAGACCCTAGGAAGGGTAGATGGTAATTAACCGCTTGCGGGAAGGAATCCAACCATGCTGATGAACCAAAGACTTGATCCAATTGAGCTTGAACCATGCCTCAGCGCCACATAAACTTGGATGCAACATAGCCCAGTTCATGAAGGCTGCTTGCATGTACCCAAGCCTGAAAATTAATGTTCACGATCCTCGTGGTTGAGGCTCCACCCCGCTTTTCTGCTAATTCCAGTTTAGCATTAAAATCACCTCCGACTAGCCAAGGTCTATTTTGAGTTCTACCTATCCATTAGAGTAGGCCAGAGATGCTTTTAAGAGGACGTTTGAGGACTAGCATAAATTGCGGTAAAATCGAAAGAGGAATCCTCATATTTGACTGTGGTATGAATAAATTGTCAGTGGGCTAAAACTATGAAGATATTAAAATCACCCTTTCATAGAATCGAAATCCCACCTGCGAATCCTTCGGCTTTCACTCTAAAAGAAAAATCAAACCTAACGTACGAATCACTTCATGTGGCCTAGTTCCACTAATTCTGGTTTCCAACAAAACAAGGATACCCAGATTATAGTGACTAAGGTAATTACGCAGGATTATCCGAAATCCATTCCCCCTACCCTTTGGTAATTCCAAATTAATATTAACATAACTAAAGGTTTAACTGGATTCGGTACCTCCCATGGGAGCGTCTTGGCTTCCATCACACATTGGTTGTAGTTCATGCTCCTCATTACTCCCACTCGATGGCATGACGTCCATTACATCTAACTTTCTTGCTATATAGGGGGGTTTTGTGGGCGGTGGGTCATTAATCTCCCCTACTCGGGTAAGATCCTTTGGTGTCCCGACCCGTCCATCTGTTGTGATTGCGCCTCATCATCCACCTCACGATCCTCCAATACTTGTTGATCACAGATCATTTCCGTGTGTGAAGAGATAACGATAGCTATGTTTTTGTCCAAATTGGTGGGTTGAATTTGGATTTGGGGGGCAACTACCGAACTTTGTTTTGGGATAGGACTAGCTTGAGAGCTTTCACCTCGAAGTAATTGCTTTTAAATCCCTCTTTGGCCTCTTGGCCCTTTCTTTGCATTTGGGTTGGGCCCATTAGCCTTAAAGATTTGTCCATGAAAAGAGGGCTTGTTGGAGCCAATAATTTCTGTTTGTGGGAGGCGTTGTCCTAGGCCCATTAAGAAACTTTGTTGTGGGGTCTCAGCTGATAGTTCCTCTACCTTCTCCATCATTCCTAGAGTTGTCAGAGCTACATATCTAGATCTGATCATTTAAGGGGACTCGTTGCTTCGACCCAAGCTCGTCTGACGTGATTTGGTGGGAGGATTTGGCTATTGTAGTCGTTGCATACGGTGTCTGGGTTTGCGCTGAATGTAAACTCAAGGTCCATAGCTATTGTCGATCATTGGTTGAACGTCTGTGGTATTGAATCCCAATCTCCCTCCTACAGGAGCTGCTGACAACGACGTTGTCGTTATCCTTCCTTCTTCCGATTATGGGTGTTGCACAGTGTCTCTGTGACATTGTGGAAATGTAGCTGTAGAATGTCCAACCTTCCCGTAGGAATAGTAGAGCTGACGGAGCCCCTCATACGTTACTTACAGCAATTCTCCATCTAGTTCCACACTGGTTTTCAGCAGAAATGTAGATTTATATCCACGACGATACAAGCATACCATCCCCTATGGGCTTGCAAGGTCACCTCATCTATTTTCACTATATTTCCTACTAAGTTTCCCAAGGCTGTGAGTATCCTAGGGTGATACCAAGTGATAGGTAAATCTGGAAACCTAATCCATGTTACCACTCTTGTGATCTTCCCCTGCTTTAGCCAAAAGGACAACACCCATCGTTGGACTGCCACAGCTTGTCCATAAATTAACCAAGGGTCATCTGTTAATGCATGGTAGTAATCGGATTCCTCCATGAAACAAGCAAGGTAAAACTCCTGCTCTAGGTCGATTATTTTGAGGGAGCCGACTAGTTTCCATAAGGCCCTCAGGCGAGAGCTGAGTGCTTGAAAGCTGATCCTACGACCCAGGAGCTGCACTACGACTACCTTTGTCCATTTATTGTCCAATTTCTCCTTGAACGTGTGAGACAGCTAGATGCCTTCCCTATGGTCGCCAGCGATGTGCACTATGTCCCCCTCCTCTATCTCTATCATTGCTTCGGCTAGCCAGTTCGTTTCATCCAACACGTTTGGTTCGACCCGAGTCCCTGCTACAACTGCTCTATACGATAACGTTGGGCAGGCCTACGTATCTTCTTCCCATTTTCGTGTTCTTCCCTGTTTCAGCTAGTTCCCCTCGGGGTCGAGGGTCGCCATGGGTGCTCCAACCGTGTTTGAGGAACTTTGTCAATACCACTTGAAACGATCGCTACCGATGAGCGCCAACTGCTACTTGATTAGTGATAGGAAACTCAAACTCGCCACCTTATCTCTCACTTAAACTTTCTCTCTTTTTGAAAAATTGAAATTGGATTAATAGAAATAACAGTGGAGAGGCAACAAATCTTTTGGATAGTATAAATACTCTCCTACAACAAGATAGCCAAAACAATGCATTGTGGCAGAATTATTATTGGCTATAAGGAGTATTTTGTCACAATGGAAGAGAAGTTCTCAAATGAGTAGATGGTGTGAACGATAAGAGAACAGTTTATAACCTGAAACGTAGAACGTGCTTAATTGAAAAAAGCCTTTGATTTCAACTTTTAATTGAATTGAACTTGACCCGTTGCTCCCACGACTACTTCTCGACGAATAAAAGGCCTAACGAGGGTGGAGAATGATTCAAGGAAGCAAGATGAAGTATATGCATGCTACCACTACGCAAATTCTCTTACCTTTGGTCGCTGAAAGCACACAGAGGATGATCGCCTTTGATTTTTTTTGAACATGGCATGCTTGTTTAGTGGGAATGGGAAAAGTGGTATGGGTATGAAATTAAAAATAATGTTTCGTAAGATATTATCATTGAATAGATAATTATTTCATTCCTTGTTTTTGGAGAATTCTTCATTCCTCTTGTAATTCAAAGGAATGAGAGTCATTACTTTCTAATTTTGGTGCACATTCTCCCGTAAATGACATAGCTCCTCCGAATCACTCTCTACTCTCTATTCTCTCCCTACTGTGAATAAATGAACTCCTATCTCTCCACAAACTAATCCCTGCGAAACACCCGAAAAGTAACACTGGTAATTTTCTTCCTTTCTTTCTTCTTCAATTTTTTTGGATATAATTGCATATTTCTCTCTTCTTTTCTATTAGGTTAGGTTTTCGATTCCATTATCCATTTTCTTTTGTACTTTGTTGAATCTCTATCAAGGTTTTGGGTATTGTTTGAATCTCTCTCGTACTCTTGAGTTGGGTTTGTTTCTTCTGCTTTTGTCACTTGCTATGTGTTGTTTATTGCTACATCTGCTTGAATCTGTATATAGAACATGCTTAGGTTTCAATCTTGTATGTCGGGTTGGTGTTGAATGTCTTCAACTTGTAGGCCAGAGACAAAATTTTGTTTTGCAATGGTCATCATCGAATTAATGGTATTTTAGGTGTTTAACGGTGTGTATAGTTCATCGTCCTCTGACTAGACAATGGCTCAGACAAGATGTAATTAACCATTTACTTTATACTACGAGCATAAGGAAATGAGTGTTAGAGAGAGAAAAAGAAAGAGTGTATCTAATTGTATAAAGAGTTAAAAAGACAGAAGTGGTGATGTTGTTCAGTTTTTGTGCTAAAAAAGAAGTAGAGAGTAGGAGTGACTACTTCAATTCAAGTGTGATTTAGTAGCTTTCATAATCTTGTTGATCTTAATAGCCACATTGTTGTATTTGTTAACTAAAAACGGATGTATATTAGATAGCATGAAAACAATTTAAGAAAACTTTTGATTATCACACTTTATTGTTACATTAGTTTAACGTGTAGTTACATGGATACATGCTTATCTGCATTTCTTTAGGATTTAAGTTAAAGTTAACTTACTAAATGTATGTGAAGTGTTACTTATTAAATGTGTGTGAAGTGTTACATTATTAAATGTGGGATCTAAACTGCACTTTATGATGTACTTAGGATTATCTATGCTTAGTTCACTATACTAGTGTACATCTTGTGACTTAACTCCTTGAGAAAACATTACAAACTTATCTCCTGAAAAATACATCTGCATATGTCGTTCACACACTTACATGCACAATAATGTGTTCTGAATGAAATGGTGAGATAGTTGGATATATTCATTAAAGTTGAACTCTCATGTTGCTTAACCTTATAGATAGGAGGAGCAACAAAAGGAAGCAATTCCTACATAGTTTTGAGTCAAATTTACTAATGAACTTTGCTTTGTTTACCTATTATATTTGACATTTGTTTAGCTGAGCAACAGGAGATGTGTAAAACTTTTATGATTTTTTGAGAGTTATTTCTCTTCCCTATTCCATATGGCCGCAAGGAGAGTGAGTTTCGATCTTACTTTTGTTGGAGAGACTAAAGACTAGGAAGATAGCGATGTAGAATGGAAGAAAGAGGGGGGAGGTCATATTTTGTTTTACATTTTTGCATAAGAAGGGAAGGTAATAGGGAACTTCTACCTATCTTATATGACAACAAGATTAGATAGGTAAAATAACTGGTAAATGCTCTTCATGTTCTCTTATTAAGGAAGTATAGACCTTTTGAAATGGTTAACAATTACAACTTGGATACATTTTAGGGGATGTTTTTAAATTGTATCATCTAGTCTTCTTAAATTTGTGTGACAGAACCTTTTTGAAGACAATGCTCAAATTGCAGTAAACATGTGTGATATTGGCCATGTATGCACAAGTTATGTGAACAGTAAGATGAGCTAGTATTACATGGTGAATCATTTATCAAAAACCATCACTTCAACTACAAAGACAATTGTCCTTCCTTATGTAAGATTTCAGTACTTGTCCCTTTTATCTGTTATACTAGCAATTAATGAAATTCCATTTGTTTCTGAAAAGATTAACCTGTAGATATTATATAATAGTGAAGAGGACTTATTTCTGTGGGAAGTGGTGATGATTTTGTATTCTTGATGTCTTTGTGCTATTATACACTTCCAAGAGAATTTAATAAGGGTTCAATCCTAATTATATGATTGGAAAATATACCTAGTCATACAAAAAGAATACTAGTGGATGGCTATGAAAATTCACTGTTCTAGACTTAGTCATGTATTTTGTTTATGACAGTAATCTGTAGTGTAATAAAGTTGCACTACTTAATATTTGACTAATAGTAAGACAAAAAAGGTGTGCTAATCAAGCATGTAAAAGATGGAGATTATTGGTATGTTGTTTTTTAGTATGTGACCCTAGAGGTCAAATGAAAAACAGTTCGGTTGTTATCTTCATTTCATATCAAATCTCTATGGTTTGTTTAACCTCTGCATCAGCTTTCACCTGTCCACTGCTACATACATCTATTGTTTGCTTAACAGATATTATTTGCTTGTCGTTTGTATGGGACTGGCATTTGTAGTCCTTGCTTTTGCCCCAAACAACAACATAGAGGCTTGCGACTATAACAATAGCCCCAAATACCCTGTAAAATTATAGACCAGTATTAGTTCTCTTAGGTATGAATATGTTGTCTCATTAGGCTGCCAATGAGAAGTCTCTTATTACCTTCCCAAGTACATTTGTTCATTTAAAATGACTGAGCTCGTGACAACGATCATAACCATGTATAGTGGATTGAAAGCTGTAACAAATACAAGGCCTTTATCCTTCATTAATACCCCTTGAATGTAGTAATCTAATCCTAAGCAGATAACACCCTGCACACATGTGCAGTAAGTTAATTGGGAGTTCTCATTAATGGAGGAAAGAAACAATAAGTATTTGGATAAGTGCATCAATGGCTTCTTAGTATAGTGTCATAGAATTCTTTGGCATATGGTTACAAGTATACTGAGCATAGCTACTATAACAACAAAATGCCTGATGATAAGTTACTGTATATATCTTCTTTCGTATTCTTACACTGGAGACTAGTGCAAGTAATTTCATGTCTCAGAGGTTGCAAAACAGAGGTTCCTAATAAGTGTTTGATCAACCTGTATACTCTAATGTCTCTCAATTTATGGATGTGCTTAACAGAGATTGTTCTGCATGCAAATTCTCATCAATTTGAGCTCCTTTAATATCAATTATCACTCATTCACCATTGGCAAAGTTCATTTATATCCTTTATTAATCAATAGACCAAAACTTGATATATTTTTATCAAGGTTGAGAACTTGAAGTACATTAGCTATTTGGTTTAAAGTATGGATAGGAACTAATCTTCTTCTTGATCATGTTTCTCTATTACCTTCGCTTATTGTTTTATCTCTTTTCCACTGCTATTACCTAGCTTTTCAACATGCCCCATCTATATGTTGGACTATTATTTTCTGAAATTTTTTAATGTAGATCAACATGGCTCGCCCCTACTAGTGAACAACGACACAAACTAAAGTAAATTTTGATACTTCAACAAACAACAAGTAATATGATGGTTTTCTTATTTGCTATCTATTATGTTATGTATTGTTTGTACCTTCAATATACGGTCTATAAAATTAAAACAAAAGAAGAAAAAAAGGATTGATAGAATGAGATGGATGTTTAGGTTGACCATGGATTGTGATAATGCATGCATTAGTGAACTTCATATAGATAAAGCAACCTTTAGGATATTGTGTGATATGGTAAGAGATGTTGGGGGTTTAAAAGACACTAGGAACACATCTGTAAAAAAGGTTGTAGCAATGTTCATATACACCTTAGCTCACTATATGTGAGTCGGCAATTTCATCAAGTTCCTCATGCAATTATAAGATGGCATCATATTTTGCTCAAGAAGCCAGAGCCTATTACTCAAGATTGTCAAGATAAGAGATGGAACAGTTTTCAGGTAATTGAACATCATTATCAACCTATAACATTAATGTCATAATTTTAATGTGCTAAATCACCTTTTAGTTTTAATTTGTAGGGTTGCCTAGGAGCCTTAGATGAGACACTAATTAAAGTTACACCTCCTAATGATGATAAGCCTCGATATCGCATAAGAAAAGGATGTATTTCAACAAATGTTTTAGGTGTTTGTTGCTCAAACATGCAATTCATATATATATAGCCTAGTTGGGAGGGCTCTGCACACGATGGTCGTGTGTTTATAGATGTGATCTCAAGCCCTCATGGTCTACGAGTCCCTCGAGCTAAATTTCTATCACAATATCCAATTTTGTTTCTCTTTGAGTTATGTTGCTCAATCATAACTTATTGTATGTTATTACTTGGTTGACTCTGGATATTGCAATGCAAATGGATTTCTTGCTCCATATCGAGGGCAACGCTATCATCTCAAAGATTTCGATGACCATCGACCAGAGATAGCAGAGGAATACTTTAATATGAAACATTCTAAAGCAATGGATGTTATTGAGGGATGCATTGGATTGTTGAAAGGAAGATGGAAGATCCTTGCATCTCCTTCATTTTTCTCAATTAAAACCCAAGTGTGCATTATAATGACTTGTTTTTTTTCTGTACAACTTGATTCGCAAGTTCATAAGCTTTGATCCACAAGAGTCAATCACTAAAGATGAAGAGGAGAGTGAGGAAGATGAGAGCGAAGAAGATGATGAAATGGAATACATTACACAAATTAGTCCAACTGATGAGTGGTTAACATTCAGGAATAATATGGCAACTAACATCGAAGATATTATTTAAGTAATGATATGTTGATGTAAGAAAATACTGGAATATTTTTTCTTCAAGAGCTATTGGAAATGAAATACTGCAATATACTTGATTTTAAATATTTTATCATTATAAATAGGGTGCATAAATTATAATTAATTAAACCATATTTAAAATTTGATATAAAATAAAATTTTAACAGATTTTTAACAAACCCACCATCATCAATGATAATAGTTATTGGTTCTGCCGGATTCTGGTGGAACTGAACGTTGCCGTTTGGATCCATGAGTTGGCTGCTTTCTGTAGTGACTTCAACATGAAGATCCCTGCAAAACAAAGAAGGCACATCGAGGGTTGTATCCCGATTCGCCCCTCCAACGCTCAAGTCAGTCTTTTGGTGAAGGTGAGGTTGATGAATGCAGAGAAAACTAGGTTATGATTGCGTACCTTCATCATGATGAAATCATACCTTATATATGGGATGGATGCTAGGGTTAAGTCTTTACGTAGACTCCTACTTCTGCATGGAAGGTTTTCTCCTACTAATGGGCTATGGAGAGTGTGGATCGGGCTTGGGCTTGACATAGCCATTGGGTATGAGATTGATCTTTGATGAGTGGACCGATCGGCCCACGGGTCGTTTTGACTAAGTCCGGGCTCAACACGGCCGACCCGACCATAAGCCCCCTACTCCTCGAGTCTGAGCGAAGAGAAGGGTCGGAGGAGTATGTAGATGTTTTGTAGCTCGTACATAGAACGACTCGTAATTGGGGCGATCGGTCGGACATTGAGATGTAGCTCGTCCGTGGAACAGCTTATGAAGTGGTCGATTAGTCGGGCATTGACGTTGTAGCTCGTATACGGGACGGTTCGTAATTGATCCGATCGATTGGCTGAGTGTCTTAATCGGTCGGCATCGGCACTTATTACTCAATAGCTCGCGCTACGCAGATCGGGTGGTCATCATTAGTGAGCGCGTGGAGCATTTATTATCGACGGCGTGTGCCCTCTGACAACTTTTCAGAATCTAAAACGGATCATCCTTGTAACCGTTGTGCAGCTGTCGTGGGTGTCCTTTCAACTGTTGCGCCGCTCTAACTTTTAAACAAACCCTAATTTACCTCTCTTCCGCGTGTCCGAGCTCGTTCAGATTTTCTCCACGTGTCACGCTCTGGTTGGGGATGTCCGTTCAACCGATCTTCTATAAATGTTCAGGATCGATATGCTGTGGGTTTTCTTCACACTTGTTTCATTCTTGCTTTCATTCTGCCTTCATCTACTCTTTCTTGCTCTCAGTTCCCGAAAATTTCTTTCAACCGTCGTCTGGTTTCCCTACCCAAATTACTAAATAGGTACGTCCTTTTTTCTCGTCTCTTCCTCTAAAGCTTCTTTTTCAAAAGTCCTCTTCGTGGTAAGTATGTCGACGGCTAGCTCTAGGAGTATGGTGGGGAACGTTGAGGAAATATCGGTGAGAGAAAGGAAGGATGGGTTGGTTGTGGAATCGCCGCCGAGAACTGTATCGACGATGACCGCGGCGGAGCTGAAGCGGTCGATCGTTAGGAACAATATCCCCGTATCTTGGGGACCTAGGTTGGCGTTGAGGAATGAGCGAATCCATAGTAACTTGAGTGGGTACTTCACTATCTCTAACAGTGTTTTCTCGGTTGGTGGCACGAGGCTTCCATTCGCCCCCATTATTCACGAGGTGTGCGCCGAGTTCCAGTTAATACCGAGCCAGATTCCTCCAAATAGCTAGAGGTTCATCAATGGTCTGGCGTTGCTGTGCCACCAATTCGATCGTCCGCCCTCAGTTGGTGTATTGCGTCATTTTTTAAGGATGAGCTAGAGTCCGAGCTCTGGGGTCGGGATCCCTTCATTACAGTATAAAGACGCCCGATATCGCCCGACCGGCACAGCCTCTAAGGTCTCCGCTTGGCGAACCAAATATTTCTTTGTGAAGCCCCTTGGGGCCTCTCCTGAGTCTCAGCCGTGGAGGTACCCCTTAGCCGAGTGGTGGAATGACACATCGAGCATATCGCTCAGCAGAGAGGAGTGGGTAGTAATCGGTCGGATAAAAGGACTCGGCCGATATAACTTTGCTCGGCTCATCCAAGGATACTCCGGGGGGGCCTCGGCCAATTCCTTTCTTATCGACCCCCCGCCACAAATTAGCGGGCTGGGAGAGGAGGCCGCCCCATCAGGTTGACCCCTCGTGTTTACATTACTTGCAGCGTTTTAACCATCAAGTTTGCTTTTCTCTGACTTGTGTTTCTTGCCGTGCAGCCATGGTGAGAACAGAGGATTATGTCGGCCCTGCCGCTCCCTCTAAATCCAAAAAGCAGGCCGCGGGAAAAAGGAAGTGGAATGAGGCGGAGACTGGTGAAGGCTCCGCTCCGCTGGTGGAGCTCGGCCGTTTTACAGTGTCTCTGGCCCCTTCACCTGTTGAAGACAGTCCTGCGAGGTTGGCGTTGTTGCCGATCGTACCAGCGAGTGCGGGCCGAGCAGGTGTTGAAGAAGAGGAGGAGGAGGAAGGGGAGCCTCCTCTTAAGAGGAAGAGACTGGTCCGACTCCGTGATCTTCCATCCGACCCGTCTGGTCAAGGCGGGAAGGTAAAAGAGAAGGAGGGCAAAGGGAAAAGTCAAGCGACTAACGCCGGGCAGTGGGAGTCTTTGATCAAGCTGCCCATAACCTCCTCGATTGCGGACCTCGACGTGTCCCGCCACATTATTGAAAGGATTACTCCCCCCGAGGACGAGCAGAAACTGGATAAGAAGAGTAATCAGGAGATGGGGTCTCAACTCCTTCGTTGCTGTATACGGAGCTCGGTGATGTCCTTCTCGGTGGTGCAGCATCTGGAGGCTCTGGACCGGGAGGTTCAGGACCTTCATGAGCAGATGAAGGCTTTGAAGGACGAGCTTTCGGAGGTGAAGGAGGGGAGAGATCTTCTTCAAGCTCAGAATTCTTCTTTAGAGGAGGAGAAGAAAATTCGGGAGGAAGCGATGAGTGTTTTGAAAGCTCAATTTGATACGGTGGAGGAGGAGATCAGGGCAATTGCAGCGAAGGGCGAGCTGGTCAAGGTGTGTGAGGTCTTGCAGGGGAAGATGGAGTTGGAGAGGAAGCTTAAAGAGAAGTACCTTCAAGACTGTCATGCAACGGTTGAAGGCAAGCGCAGGACCGAGGAGGTGTTGACGAAGTTGGGATGCTCTGTTAAAAGGCAAAGGATCGAGGTGATCAAACAGTGGAAGAGAAGAAATCTAAATGCGAAGTACCTAGAGCTCACCTGCGACGTAACCCTTTCAGTCCTGAAGAAGTGCTATGAGGTCCATGTTTCCGATGGGTCGGAGCGGCCATTGTTTGAAGATTCTGCCGAGCCGCTGCTTCGTGCTCTTGGCCTTTCGTTGGATGGAATGAAGGAGAGAGCCTTGGGGGGGCGGACCATTGTTTAGGATGAGGAGTTGGATCTGAGCTCGGAAGAAGAAGAAGAAGAGGATGTCTCTCTGCTGCCAGCTCCTCTTGACCCAATTGTCGGCCCTTCTCTTCCCTTGGCCGATCCTGCTGTCGACCCTTCCTCTGCTGACCCAGTTGTCGGCCATTCTTCTCCTCCGAAAGAATGAGAGCAACTGTTTCATTTTGTGTAAGGCTCATCTGGTTGGGCTTGTGGCCAGAACCTTTGCTCCAAGAAATAAAAACTCATTTTTGATTATTTTTGGTGTGTAGAATGTTTCTCCCCTCGAATAGTAGGTTGCGAATGAATGCGCTCGATGCGCGACGACCGAGTGAGTTAGGCCGAGTGATAATAGGGTCGGACGATCCGAAATTTTGCCTTAGGATCCTTGGTCGGGCGTTAGTCAGTGTCGATCGATGGTTCCAAGGGTCTTGTCTTGGCAACCCGGTCGATCTGTACTCGAGGCCGGGGAAGGGGTCCCAAGGATCTTGTCTTGGCGACCTGAACGACCGTAGTCGATCTATGGAGATGTCGAGCGAGGGCGAGTGAGGGTCCCAAGGATCTTGTCTTGGTGACCCGACCGACCGTAGTCGATCTATGGAGATGCCGAGCGATGGCGAGCGAGGGTCCCAAGGATCTTGTCTTGGCGACCCGACCGACCGTAGTCGATCTATGGAGATGCCGGGCAATGGTTAATGGGATTTTCTACTCTATGCCACACATAATGGAACTTTTCATTACCAAGAAATCTAAAAACCCCTTTATTGATGATAATGAGGGCGTGGGCCGTTAAAAAACCTGTCTATTGGTAGAACGCCTTCAAGTTTTGAGAGTTCCAAGGCCTTGGTATAACCTTCCCTTTCGCATCGCGTAGGATGTAAGAACCATGCCCGGATTGTTTGATCACTCGATAGGGTCCTTCCCGTGCCTGTCCGAGCTTTCCAAGATGCTTCCCAGCCGCCTCGGCCTTTCGCAGGACATACCCTCCTACCTTTACGTCGCTCGGCTTTACCCTTCTGTTGTAGAATTTGGTCGCTTTTTGCCTAATGGCTTCTGAACGAGCAGCTGCCCTTTCTCTGTCTTCACTGAGGAGAACGAATTCCGCTCTGCGGGCTTCATCATTCCGTTCTTCTTCATAGCCCGACACCCTTTGATTATGTAATGCCACTTCCACTGCAACTAGGGCTTTTGCCCCGAAGGTCATCCTGAACGGTGTTTCTCCCGTGGCTCCGTTCGGTGTGGTTTTGTACGCCCACAAAACTTTGTCTAATTCTTTCACCCAAGTCCTTCGTCCGTCTAGGCGCTTCTTGAGAGCACTCATTATTTTCTTGTTGGTATTCTCCACAAGGTCGTTGCTCTGAGGGTGAGCTACTGAGGTTAATTGTAGTCATATCTTTAGTCGGTCGCATAAGTCTCTGAACTTGTCGTTGTCGAACTGCCGACCATTGTCTGTAATCAACACCATAGGCATCCCGAAGCGGGTTAGTATATTTCTTCTCACGAAATTCTCCACCTTTTGTTCGGTGATTATGGCGACTGCTTCCGCTTCAACCCATTTGGTGAAATATTCCACTGCCACTACCAAGAACTTCTTCTGTCCAGGACCGAGAGGGAAAGGCCCCAATATGTCCATTCCTCATTGAGCAAAGGGGATAGGATGGCTCACAATTTTCATCCTTTCAGTCAGTTGATGAGACAGGTTATCATTTTTCTGGCAAGCCTCACACCGGTCGACCTTCTCCTGGCAGTCTTTTCTCATTGTCGGCCAGTAGTACCCCTGTCTGATCAGTATGTGAGCCAACATTCTGCCTCCTACATGATTTCTGCACATTCCTTCGTGGACTTCGGCCATTGCCTGCTCGGCTTCTTCTTCATTCAAGCATCGCAGCAGTGGCCAGTCGTAAGATCGCTTGTATAGGTCATCGTTTATGATCGCGTATTCAGCCGCCTTTATTCTCAATTTCTTAGCCTCTGAGGTGTTTTCCGGTTGTGTTCCCTCTAGGAGATACCGTCTGATCGGTTCCATCCAACTCGATCGACCGGTATTTACATCAAGAACTTCCTTGGCTTTTTGAATGCTAGGACGATCTAGTCGTTCGACTAGAACGTTATTTTTGGCGTCTCGATCGGAGGCCATCTTGGAGAGCGCATCCGCTTTAGCATTCTGAGCTCGTTCTATCCTGTTGATCGAGTACTGCTCGAAATTACTTAACTCCCGCTTTACTAGTTCCAGGTACTCGATCATGCTGTTCCCCTTGGCTTCATACTGCCCAGTGACTTGGCCGACCACCACTTGGCTATCGCTATATATCTTTAGATGCTTTACCTCCATTTCCTTAGCCAGTTGGAGACCGGCTATCAGAGCCTCATATTCTGCCTCATTATTGGAGGCCTTGAATTCTAGCCGAAGGGCGTATTCCACCTTCTCTTCCATATGCGGGCTAATCAACACCACTCCTGCCCCGCATCCTTCATCATTGGACGACCCATCAACGAACAAGCTCCAGGTAGGGCATTGCTCACCCTGCGGGCTAGGTTGGCTAATTTCTGCAATAAAGTCTGCCAACACCTCTGCCTTGATCGTTGTCTGAGGCTTATATTGTATGTCGAACTCTCCCATCTCAACCGCCCATTTTATTAACCACGCGAAGGTCTCAGGTTTTTAGAGGCATTGCCTGAGAGGCTGATCGGTCCACACATCAATAGTATGGCTTTGAAAATACGGTCTCAGTTTTCGTGCCGCAGTTATCAAGGAAAGAGCTAACTTTTCTATGGGCGAGTACCGCGTTTCTGGCCCACTCAGTACCTTGCTGACATAATAGATCGAAAATTGCTCCTTACCATCCGATCGAACCAGAACCGCGCTGACTGCCCTTTCTGTGACCGCCAGATAAATAATCAGGGTTTCTCCCTCAACGGGGCTCTGCATGATAGGTGGGCTTGTCAGATACTGTTTCAAGTGCTGGAAAGCTCTTTCGCACTCCTCCGGCCACTGGAACTGGGTTACATCTGCTTTCCTTAAAATTTTAAAAAATGGGAGGCACTTGTCCCCCAATCTGGAAACGAATCTGCTCTGGGAGACTATCCGACCAGTCAATATCTGCACTTCTTTCAAGCATCGTGGCAAAGGCATTTGGACGATGGTTTCGATCTTCTCTGGATTAGCTTCAATCCCTCGTTGAGTAATCATGAATCCTAGGAATTTTCCGGATGCCACACTGAAGACGCACTTTTTCGGGTTCAGCTTCATTCGAAATTTGTCAAGGGTCTGGAAGACTTCCTTTAGATCTCCCACGTGCTCGGTAGCCATCTTACTTTTAACTACCATATCATCTACGTAAGCTTCAACAGACCGACCGATCTGTTTTTTGAAGACCTCCATGACGAGCCGCTGATAAGTGACCCCCGCATTCTTTAAGCCGAACGGCATTACTTGGTAACAATATGTGCCCTGGTCGGTTATGAAGGTAGTTTTCTCTTCGTCTTCGAGGCTCATCTGAATTTGATGGTAACCCGAGAAAGCATCCAAGAAGCTGAGAAGTTCATGTCCGGAAGTGGAGTCTACTAGCTGGTTGATCTTGGGTAGGGGAAAACTGTCCTTTAGACATGCCTTGTTGAGGTCAGTGAAGTCGATGCACATTCTCCATTTCCCATTTTTCTTCTTCACCAACACCACATTGGCAAGTCATTCGGGGTACTTGACTTCTCGGATGAACCCGGCTTCGAGTAGTTTCTCTATTTCTTTCTTGATCACTTCCTGTCGCTCCTTGCAGTGCGATCGCTTCTTTTGCCTAACCGACTTGTAATCTTGTCGAATACCAAGTGAGTGCGAGGCGACCGATTGAGAAATTCCAAGCATGTCACTCAGTACCCAAGCGAAGACCGATCTATTTTCCACCAAACAGTCTGTGATTTCTTTAACCAGGTCCTTCTGAAGCTCGAAACCTAGATTTTTGAATTTAGAAGGATCGACTTCGTCCAGTACGACCCGCTGCGTTTCTTCCACTAGGTTCATCCTATCCATCTCCTCATCGGCTCTCACATCAAGAGAGCTCGTCAGGACCACCGGCCCGTCTAATGTTTTCGTTTCCGCTAAGTAGCACTCCCTAGCGATTCTTTGCTGACCTCTGATAGTACCGATTCTGTGGGACGTTGGGAATTTCATCGCTTGGTAGTAGGTGGAGACAACCGCTCTAAGGGCGTTTTGAGTAGCTTGCCCAATTATTGCATTGTACGCCCCTTGAAACTTCACGACTAGGAACTCAACGTCCCTTTCTATCTGACACGGCTTCTGCCCGAACTTCACTTTCAAATACACCCGGGCGAACGGGTAGGCTGACGCCCCGGTTACCCCTTTGATGGGGCCGTCTATAGGTAGTAGTCGATCTTCGGGTACCTTCATCTGCTTGAAGGCCTCATAATACAACAAGTCGACCGAGCTGCCCGTATCAATCATCACCCGCTTCACCTCGTAACCGTCCATGTTCAGATTTACCACGAGGGCGTCATCATGAGGGCAACTTACTCCATCGAGGTCCGACTCATCGAATGAGATCATCCCGTCGTTCTCCTTCGGTTTTTTGGTGGGTGAGTCTTTGCCGACCTGTTTGGCATATCTTTTTCTCCCTTTAGTGGTGGATCCCCCTGCTGCATTTCCACCGAATATCATGTTAATGACCCCAGCCGGTCGGTCGTCTTGTTGCCCAGCGTTTCCGTCGTTTCTTTCCCTTGACCGCCCTCTCTCTTCTCGTCGATTATCTGTATTCGCATTCTGCCTACCCCCATCATTCCTGTCATTTTGCCTTGGAGGCGGTCGCCTATTGTCTGGCCGACCTGTCCTGCGATGACTATCCCGATCGGCGTTTTGTTCGTGCTTCACGAATCGGCCTAACCTTCCCCTTTGTATGAGGAATTCGATTTCTTTTTTCAACCGCCAGCAATCTTCCGTATCATGACCGACCTCTTTGTGGAAACGGCAATATAAATTGGGGTTCCTATCCTTGTAGGGGGTCTTCATTTTTTCAGGTTCTCGGATAGTTTCCCCATCCGCTCTCATAGCCGCCAGTACTTCTGCATATCGCCTGTTTAGCGGGATGAACTCCTGTCGATATCCCTGTCGATCGGTCGGTCTTCTCTAGCTCGACTGACCTTTTTGCCGCTTGTGTGAAATGCCCTCCCTGTCAATTGGTGAGCGATCATGCATCCGACGTCTGGTATTTTTCAGCACTTCTTCAAGCTGAATGTACCTATCCGCCCTGTTTCTTATTTTCTGAACGAATCGGGGCTGATCGAGGGCTAATGACTTCTTGAACTCCTCATCCCTCGTGTTGTTCATAAGCGTGGCCAACATGGACGAGCAAGTGAGGTCGGGAACTTAGACCGTTTCATTATTGAACCGAGTGATGAACTCCCACAAACTTTCATTCCTTGGGTAAGTTGCATCACCTCCAAAGCTGTCTTCTGTGGCCGCTTACTGATGGCGAACTGGTTCAGGAATAACAACCTGAAATCTTCTAAGCATGTGATACAGCTCGCGGGCAAGCTGTTGAATCATCGCCGAGCTCCCTCTTGGAAGGCCATGCAGAAAGCCTTACACTGGATAGTGTCCGGAACACAATATAGATTCATCATGGACTGGAAGTGCTGTAGGTAATCCAGGAGGTCGGTCTTTTTAGTATATTTTTTAGGGGTTGGTATTTTGGTGCCAGATGTCGGGAGGCTATCCAAGATTTTCGGAGTGAAAGGAGAGTTGTACTGTGCTGTCGGGCGATCTGGACGGAAGCTTATAGCCGCGTTAATTCGATCATTCACAATTTTATCTAGGTCTTCGGTCGGGCGGTGATCGGTCTTCATGATGGTTTGTCGGGCGGCTTGCCGTGCAGACGGCTGCTGTTGTGCTGGTAGAGACTGCAAAATTTGGCGGATCAACAGATCAGCTGCTTGCCCTTTGGTCACGTCGGGTTCTAGATTTAGCCCCTCCCTCGTGGGGAGTCGAACCTGTGACCTCAGAGGTTAATTCGATCATCCACAATTTGCAAGACCCACGCCTCTCACTACTGAGAGGCCAACAAAACCCTTTGGTCAGGGGTTCGAGTCCTTGCCACTCCAACCACAAGATGATGGAATAGGGATCACCCTGGCAGACCAAAGGGCACAATACTTGGACGGCGGGGGACACTCTCTCCAATACTATATATGAATACACGAGAAAGAGAGGTTTGAATTGTGTATTATCCTTTTTTTAAAAAAATCTTTTATAAACATTTTGTTAAAAACAACAAGTTCTTTTCACAGAAACTTCAGTAAGTTTGAATTAATCAAAACTTAGAAAACTTGTTTTGAAATCTAAGTAATAACAAAACTTTGAACTTAAAGAAAGATAGAGTATAGAGAAGTCGATACAGCAATTTTATACTAGTTCACCCCAAACCGTGGGCTACGCCCACTCCTCAGAAGTCTTTCTGAGATTTCACTTTTTCTTCAACGTTTACAAGTATTCTTTCTGATCTTCTTCAGGTCTCTACACTCAATATTCTTTTACTCTTAGCCTTTGCAAGCTATCTGTACTACTTTCTTATAAAAGTGTTTGAACTTTGTTACAGTAATACTAGCTCTTAGCTAATTTTTACAATAATCTCACAAACAAGCTTTTTCGTTCGCGTATACGTAAGTCAATTAACTTTGCAATCTTCAACTTCGACTCATATTTATAGCCTTCGTCTGCAACTGCTTCTTGATTCTTGTTTCTTGAATCTTGCTTCTTGGTTTTTGCTTCTTGAATCTTGCTTTTTGAATCTTGAAAGAAAAGGTTAATCAGTTGAGTTCTGTAACTAACTCGAACTGACTCTTGCGTCTATTTTTTGTTTGCTTTTGAATTCTGTGTCTGCTTTTCATTTCAGCGTCTACTTTTGAATTCTGCGTCTGCTTTTGGATTCTTCGTCTGCTTTTCATTTCCGCGTCTGCTTTTTCTTCTTCTTTGTTATTCATCAAAATCATATATATGTAAAGTCATTTTGACTCAACAATCTCCCTCTTTTTTATGATAACAAATCATATGCGTAAAAAAAAACTTAGCTTCAAAACATATCTTCATGTGTGTTCTTCTGACTTTTTCATTAGTTTTCCTCTTCCTCCCCTTATCTTTGTCATCGACTCCTTCAATCACACCCTTTGAGACTCTTTCTTTGATTGCTGTCTTCCATTCTCTTCTCCCCCTATTTGTTATAATAAAAAAAAATGATCAATGACGACGACTCTTCATCAATTCGGTCATCATCTCCTTCATTTCATTCATCATCTCCTTTAGCTCCTTGACTTCTCTGTGTAAGTACCTGATTTCATCTTGCGAGCTAAACGGTGAGGAGAGTTGATCATCATCCGCTGAGGGTTCTATGAACGCAATTTTAGTAGCATATGCATCTGAGGATGAAATGTAATTTTCAACAATCTCAAAAGTTGGTGGATGAATGGATAGATTAGGCTCCGGAAGATCTAAATCACAAGGAGTAGGTAGCATGAGCACTTGTCTTCCTTGTAGGGGTATGGCTTCAGCTTGAATAGACAGTGTATTAGATAGTGATTTAATACGCATTACTGTCTGCACAAGGGATTAAATGAATGTCCCTGTAATTAGTCTTCCTCCTACTGGACAGTATTCATTCTTATCTGTAAAACTACAACCAGCTCCGTCAGTTTTCTCCTTTGAAGCGCATGCTTCATCAATTCGTCGCACTTCATCTTCAATCTGATCTGCGGACAGATCATCACTGATTCCTTCAGGATGTAACTTCATCTTCCCCTTATTCAGATCTAAAGGATATCTAGGTTGAAAGTCCGGTACAACTTTTATCACCGTCTTCTCTGTAATTGGATAAATAGTATATGATTGACTGGACATTTTTGAAGGGTATGACTTTGTAGCAACATTCCTCAAAGCATCATAAAAATTCTTTTCATCTTCACTCAGTAGATGCCATGTCTCACTCTTTATCGAAATAGGTTGTAGGACTGCCTTCACCTTCCTCTTTGGTTGATCATAGATGGCAATTGAAGTACTCCTTTTGGTCACAAATTCAACCAGTCAGATCTCCAACTTGTCTTTTCTCAAAAATTCAGAATAGTTGTATATAACCAGACTAAGTTCATCAGATTTTTCCTGCGGTATCTGTACCAAGCTTAAATCTGTTGTTGCCTCTTGTTGAACATCGATAGGAGTGAACTGAACTAGGCTAGACTCAATTTGCCTTTCCTTTTGAGCAGCATCGATAATATCCTTCTTTTGACTAACTTCCTTAGCAGTAGTCACATTCTTTTTTTGACTAATTACTTTAGTCTTCTCCACTGCCTCAGTCAGTCTCGGGGTTTTCTGAACTTGAGATTTCTGCTTGTCAGACTCTGACTTCCTCTTCTTCTCAGTCTCCTTAGCCTGTTTGGCTGAGTCTTCTTGTAAGATTGAGACTAGAGATCTCGTTACCTTTGGTGAGTGAGATTTAGATACTTCTACCGGATTCTACTCTCTGGCTCTCTTCTCTTCTTGTTGTCTTAGAGTACGAATCCTAGGTGATCTCCTCACCTTCTTAGAAATTTCACCCAAAAGATTCTCCCCTTTTCTTTTTGACGCACCTTCGTTTGTCCTCCGAACTAGGCTAACTTCTCTTTGAGAACTCGCCTGTTTTATCAAAGGTCTTCCAGATAATTTTCTTCTTTCATCTATGGGCAATCTCATACTTACTTGAGATTTAGAACTTGTAGCGGGAGACTTCTTCAGTAACCGCTCCCCCTCAGTTCTAGCTTTCTTCGTAGAATCTGCTTCTTCTTTTACCACCATCTTCAAGCCCATTCTTCTTATTGTATCTGAGTTAATAGAACTCTTGATAGATATCATCCTTCTGATTCCTCTGTGAAGAAGGACTCCAGATTCCCTAAAAATCCTCGTGAGTAGCATGCCGTAAGGATAACTGTTAGTATCCTTCATCCCCTTAACTGTTAGTATCCTTCTCCACCAGTTTTGCTTTGCGGTTCCTTTTGCATGCACATGCTGCTGTGTCTGGATGCTATTGGAATTGATGTTGTGCAGGGATCAATTTCTGGACATTGCTCTTTTCTTTCTTTGTTGTGTACTGCTTTTGTGAACCCGAACTACTCAGGTGGCTTCGTGCGTTCTGGTTTCTTCGTACAGCTCGGAAACAGACACGCTCGTCAGCTGCAAAACGGCGTTGTCATGTAAGATGCTATACGGTGTCGTCTTTCAGCTGGCTCTGCTTCACGGTGGCCTTGCCTGTTCCCCATGTTGGGCTCCCTTAGCCTCACGGGCCCCTTCTCTCCTGGGCTCCTTATGGGTCCATTGATGTTTTGGATCATTTGGTTGGGCTGTTACTTTGGGCTAGGCACTTTGTACTTGGGCTGGGCTTTTGATTTTGCAGTTTAGTAGGGTGTATTGTATGGGCTGCTAGGACAGCCCATTAATGTTAGCATAGTGGGGTCCCAGTTCTTGGGCCCTTTTTGGTTTGTTGTATTTCCACTTTGGGTTGCTTGATGTGTTTACTGGGGAGGGTAATTTCTTCCTTTTTGACTGGGGTATGCCTCTGACTGTGTGTACATACCCAATTCTTTTGATGAATACAATTTACCTTTCATAAAAAAAATAAAAAAATAGAAATGGTAGGTCTATGGGACGGTGATTTAGCAAGTAGAACAGGCATTGCTCATCCAAGGTAGTCACTAAATGCCTTGACCCTGTTCTAGGTAAGATGCAGTTGAACAGAATCGCATGAAGAACCCTGGCCTTCGGGACCAGACTCGAGGTCTTCCTCTCCGATGGGTCATTAACTCCATACAGCTGTTTACTGACATCTTCTTCCTTCATA
>JANITW010000008.1:28375871-28393554 GCA_027564335.1 Erythroxylum williamsii
TGGGTGTGGTCATGTGTTACAGGAGGATGGCCTAATTTTTGTCCAAAAGAGTGGTGATATTTTAGTATATAAAGAGAATCCAATTGGCCTAAACCTGTCAACAAGGTCACGCCCAATAGCATTCATTGTGCGAAAAGCCATTCATTCAGTACATTTGATTATTGAACTACAGGTACAGGATGAACCTTCTATAGTGCACATTTTAAGAATCTTAAATACATGTCAAGACGTAGGATTTTAGTATTGCAAGAAGGCAATGTTTAATTTTAGTGTTTATAACTCCACTCGCTCTTATTAGAGCCAAAATGAGAATTTTAAAATCAAATAAAGGCTTTGTTTCGAGTAGGAGCCATATTTCTTTAGTTTAAACACTTCTTCCAATACAAATTAATAATTGAAGGCAAACTTCAAACCACTGTTTTGCTAGTAATTAGTAATCATGTGAATTAGTATTACGTTTGATACTGATGATGTTCGTTCCCAAATGGAATTCGAAGGTAAATTTTCTTCTCATCTCAAAAATTCAAACCCAAAACATATCATTCATATTCAATTTTTTAATTAATTACTAATGTCTTTGGCAAGTTTTCTAAGTTCGACTTTTATTTTTCTATTAATTTTTAAAGTTTAAATTCATGTATTTTTTTAAAAAAGGTTCCTTAGGTTTTGTTCTTTCTTTAATAATATCTTTGTTTAATTTGTTTTAATTTTCATACGAACGTTAAAAATAAAAAAAGACCCATGTATTTTCATTCAGTGGCTTATGTGTCTATATAAATACAATTTTATTTTGATTCTTTTTCTGAAAGCATTTTGTGTTAACTCTAATAGTTTTCCGGATAGAAGTTAAAATAAATATTTATTAGGTGACACAAAACTTATAATAAGATAAGTGGAGAAAAGTATTAGAAAATATAAATTCCTCAAGGGTTGTGGCTAAATGATTGAGAACGGAACTTAGTTTCGGTCAGATTCTAGGTTCAATTCTATATTAACCTCTTTTATAAGAGCTTAGAGTAGCTGAGGTTTTAATCGTAGGTGAAGTAGTGTCAATTGGGCCCTCAATGATAAGATGAGATGTGCTCACTTGGTTTATTTATGGGATAATGTATCAGTTAAATTCTCATAGAGATGTGCCTGTTTGGCCTACCTGCAAGATTTTCTCAAATCTAATATATATATATATATAAAAGAATCAAAATTTTCTAACTGTACTTGATATACAATTTATCTGCACATGTGCGGGGATTAAAGAACAATATTCTTATACCGTAGAATCAAGTGCACTTTAAACCACGAAAAAGCTTTAGTCGCACGAAGGTCTTGTCAAGCTTTAGACGTGAGCGATGAGAGCATAATTTAACCACAACATCAAAGTATAAAGTGGTGGTGGATAGTGACCCACATTGATTCTACTGTCATGTTTATAATTGATCTCTATATATAAATATATATATGGAGAGAGTGGAAGAAATGATTCTAATCTTAAAGCTGCAATTTTTGCTTCTTTCCCTTTTCTTTGTATCTCAGAGAATGTCGTTTCTAGCAAGCTTTTGCTTGATTTGATTTTGTAGTCTTTTGTTTTGTTTTTTAATATTATCAGTTCTCATATCAAGACGTCTTAATCAATTAAATACATCAAAGTGTGCCCAATGATACCAGAAGGATTATATTGTGCTTGTGCAGCCAAAAAGTTCTTATTTAACTCTTTTCATATGAGGCTTTGCAATCATATGGGGCATGGGAAGAACCCATCAAGCTTTTCCGTGGGAGACTGGCGTCATCAAAACTATGTCTGCCTATACTTAATTATCTAACTTGTATAATAGCCTATTTTAAGTGTCCCATATTTCGACCTGACAGAATTACGAGAAGGATAAATTACGATTTAATCTCACTTGAGGGGGAGTAAAAACACATCTTTACTATTTACTCCAAGCTCTCCGAAAAATACTTAGTATTGAAAAAGATTGATGTGTTCTTTTTTTTTTTTCTCTTGAATTTAAACAAATGAAAGGAAATAATTTAAGTAGAAGAAGAGGACATGTATATGCTTTCCACATTACTTTGTGATACCCACAAGTCAACCACAAGAAATTAATTATATAACACAATAGCTTTCGGTTAGATTAAAGTATTCCATCTACTTTGAGTAGATTAATTATGATTGTACTTTCAGAAAGGAAAAAAGACAAAATTAATAGCAAAAGCTAACATATATTGTCAAACAAACGCTAACACTCTCCTTCCCTTTGCTGTTTTAACTGGCTTGCTTTTAAAAAGAAATATTTTAAATGTGTCTAAACTTCACAATGAAGGTAAGCTTCTTTTTTAGTTCAACTATTGTTGGCCTTTTATCATGCTAGTAACAACATTTTAATACTGTCAGTGGTTTAGTGCCTGTGGGTTTTTCTTAAAGTAGTTCCATGTCATTATTCTGTTTTCTTCCTCTTTATTTCTTCACATTCGATCCCAACTTGCCTGTTAATGATTAGCCCAATTTAATTATTACTTAATTATATCTTTCATATACTCACTGAGATTTAATAATGATCATCAACTCCTAAGTATCATCCTAAAGCAATGCTTTAGATTTCATTTATGTCTAATCAAAATGATAATTAGGAGAGATTTATTCATCATTAATATAATATAGTCGTCTATATTTAATCGGAAAATCTTATAGCAACGATCTCGTGTAAGATGCTTTTGGCATAAAATATTATCAACCTAATGAAAATGTAAGCAGTTTATGCGCCACTAATTTGTGAAAACTTGATGTCGTGTATTTCCTGAAGTAGTTTAATTTGCAAGAAGAGGGAAAAGGGGGTGGAAACCAGTATCTCTTGTCATATTCTCACAGGCCCATATTGAAGGGCCGAAGCTGCTCTATAATTCATTATTAAGCTTTAAATTAATTTGGAAAGTAGCTGATTACTGGATTGTCAATCATACTTGAGTTGGACAAAAAGAACAGTTATAGGGTAAATACAATCTCTTGCATGATCCTTTTATATTGTTGCCTAATGAGAAACAAATTAAACTAGGCGAGGCCTCCTGTTTCTATCAACATCACAAACTAATTAAGCCCAAATCGCTGACGGGTTTTAGACTTTACCATGCTCCATTTTCTTTTCTTAACTCGGCCGAATTGAATATAATACTGTTTAATGCTGATACTGATCTTGCAATATGGGCTAAATATTGGTTAACTGACATTCTGCAAAGCTATTATACAGTAACACAACAAAGATTTATGCTCATTTTTGTAAAGAAATCCTTGCATTTAAATATAGTTGCGGTAACATAAGCTACCAAAAAACAATCTGATAATTGCTCACGTAAAGGGCCTAAGGGAATCTCCACCAATTTCACTCTCTCTTTCTTTATGTTTATAAGTGTATGGGGGGTAGTAATGGACTGAGTTAGAGGTTGATTTGACAGCGGTGCACTAGCTCCTGTCTTCTTCAAGTTCCCGTACGCAAGTGGTATGCCCTATTGTCGTGAGCATTCGTGAACTGTTTCACCGCAATTGGACTATTGTCTATCAACATGTCTACCAAGAGAGCAACAGAAGTGCTGACTGACTTGTCACTTACGCTGCTACTTTTGATGTAGATGTCACTTATTTCGATACAGCACCTATAGGGTGCTAACGCTTACTCCTTGAGGATATGTGGGGAACTAGATTCTCCGGACTCATCTTATAATCTATTTTGATAGTTTCCTTTTAATTAAAAAAAATAGTGAATAGGGTAGTAATGGGCTGAGTTAGGATCTATGACTTGGTTTCCAGTTGAAAGTGGAACTATGACATGTCGCCATAGACGGTAACAACTTTCTGAATCCTTTTTTCTTTCCAGCTGAAGCTATGGGAGCAACCCTAGACCTGTTCCTCCTATATTGGAGAGTAGGCTTTCTATCCCTCCCTTACAGACCAATTCCCACTACGAATAAATCTCATGCGATTCCCCCTTTAAACTTTCCGCTTAATCATCATAATGACTTTCTTTGCTTCACTAATTCTAGATCGTTGCTTCTTGTACCATTTTGAGGTTTGCTTTTGGGTTACTCTTGTTTACACTCCCTTTATATTGGACTTCGATATATTCACCTGCAATGAACAATCTTTCGTTATTATCATAACGCTTCTTTATTCAGATAAACTACGCCAATATAATTAATATAACATACACTTCCCATAATAAAAGTTGAACATTTTCTAAATTGTGTCGATAAGTTTATTGACTTGCTAATTCGTCCAAAAACTACTGCTGATTCAATCCAATAATTATTTAATGTTTAATTCTTGTTACATTACACCCCCTAAGTTACCCTTTTGAATTGGTAACTGGGTTATTCATTAAATAACCCCTTGTGGAATACATGAAAGAGTTATTACAACCATTTGTGAAAAAAAAAAATTGTTGAGATAGAAATAAAGATATCTATTTCTTTAAGATGAATCTCAATTTCAATAAATAAAAATCTCAATAAACGTAAAATAAAAAAATAAAGGCATAAATAAACATAAATTGGATAAGGTTTGACCTTTCTTAATGAGGTAGTTTTCATCATGACGTTGAGGTTGTTAGAAAAATATGGTCAAAAGAGAAAATAAAATAATTATTTCATAAATAATGTGAGATAGATTTTCTCAAGATTTCAATTTTTTATTTTTAAATGTCATTTTTAAGAAATCGCTAGATGACCTAACTTTATTAATTAGAGTTGCTATATTATTTAATTAGCATAGATAGACTTGCTTTCAGTTCTTTGAAATCGTATTAACTTCAGCCCAAATGTTCAAGCAGGCACGTATAAATTGGTAATTCTACTTTTGAGAATTTGGACTTGGAATTACTATGAATATCGTGTTCTATGTGCCACGAGCTTCACTTCTTATCTCTAACTAACTAGATGAGTGCGAATTTTGCAACAAAAAGAGATCATATAGAGTTATCTCCTAAAATAAAGCCCTAACTTTTGAAAATTTCCCACTGGTGGACCGACTAGAACAATTGAAAATTTCTGGGATCTAGTCGTTCAACCGGTGTGATCAGTGAACTAATATCAACCAATAAAGCCATGATTAATTGGAGTAATGCTCACTTGTTGAATTGATTAATGGAGTGGTCAACTAACGTAAGCAATCATATCCTTCAATATTGAATTGATACCACTGACAAATCCAGTTAAAAAAACACAGATAACTTTCTCTTTCAGGTTCCTAGCTAGTCAATCCCATTGCGTAATAATTCTTAATCGTGTCACTTTATTTGGACCCCTAATCCAATTGGAGTGTAGAAGGAAGCACCAGTTGGTATTACCATTTGTACTTGGTGATGAAATGAGAGAGATTTTTGTAGTGGCAACGGGGAGTGTTATGCGTGACATAAAGGTGGTGATTGGGAGAAAGCAAAACACGCCGCTTAACAGTCCCACCGTCCCCAGGAATCATGATCTTGTCCTGATACCAAAAGCGCCCTGGCTCTCTATCCGTACCACAACTTGTTAAGGAACTAAAAAGAAGGCAAAGTAATGTGGATCTCCAAATCCATTATTGTGCTCTCTCTAAAGGGAGCCAGCATGAGAAAATGTGGATGGAGAGTCAGCTTCCTCTTGTCAAGTGAAAGGTATCTGTTACTGCTAAATTAAATAGAACTTCCTCTTGCCAAGTGAAAAGTGTATGTTATTGCTAAATAGATTTCAGGTCAATTTCGGTACATCAAAGGAAAAGTAAAAAGAAAACATGTACAAGGATCATCCTGATTTCAATTTAAGTCTAATTGATACATATATATATACTTGCACATGTCAAGAAATTAAACCTATAGTATATTAATTTGAATACCATAAATGCACCTTCATCATATCTTCTAATTATCCGTCTCTTTGATTATTGCGTAGAATTAGAAAATGAGATTGAGGCAGTAGAGTAGTCTTAGAAACCCAATATCAATGGGTCTTGTATTCAAATTCTTACTTAACCTAAGGTAAGATCTAGAGGGAAAGGAAGATTGTTTCCATATTTAACCTAAGGTAGGATAAGATTTGATGCATAACTTAAATTAAATTGTAACGGAAAGAAAAGAACCAAAAACTGTTAAAATTTAGAAAAACAAATCGAGGGCTATCCTTTACATAAGCCAAGGTGGGATAATATCTAGAAAAGAGAAGGTTGCCCTGCAAAACTCGATTAACAGTGTTGTATTAGAGCATCCTATACTAACTAAACATGAAAATATTAAAGAATTTATAAGTGATAAGGGTCAACTATTTAAACAACTAGTTCTAGTTATTTGGATAATAGTTAACCAAAGTTTAATTTTTATTAGTGAATTCTACACTCTGCCCATATTAAAAATTTCAACATGTTGCAGTATAGGAAAAAAGAAGAGAAGAGAGGTTGTATAATCTAAGGTATAAGATATGCTTTAACTTAATTTAGGGTTGCTCTTTTTCTATAACTTAATTTAGATTGACATGGATAAAGTAGAATAAACCAATATATTAAGATTTAGAACCAATAGAAAAGGTTATCCTATTGTACAACAGTGTAGGAGAATATTTAGGCTTGTATAACTTCATTTACAGTTGAAAAAGAAGCGAACAAGATTAAAATTTAGACAAAAAGGAGGAATGATACTGTTACATAATCCAAGATTTAGGCAAAGAAAATTAAAAATTAAAAATTAATACTACATGTGTTAATCTTATTCTAAAATGCTTTTCTTAAATAAAGAAAATTGAATTAGATCAAATATCATGCAGAATACGTATGGTATAATCAAATATCATTTAGCAATAATACCATGCGTATTCAAAGAAAACAACTCCGAACAGCTTAAAGCTCCTTTTTTAGATAATATAAATAAACCTATATAGGATTGTTTATACAATATATTGACATAAAAGCCCCAGTGATTAAGCTGTCAAAACCAAATACTAATTGGACTAATATTTAGAACTAGCTAGTGTTTGGGATTTTAATTATGATATATATCTAATTCCTGAAAATTAAAAGAAGAAAACGAAAAAGCAGATTAGATGTAATGATTAAATATGCGACTGGCCCCAATGAGATTAGTTGCAAAGAATTTTTGCCGACGATTTAAGAACAGCCACAAAGGATAAAGTGGATTAACTTGGAAAAGTCTTGTTATTAGTCCTTTCCACCTTTGATTAACATTAAACAGATTGGATTAAGTAATTAACATTCACTATGGCGGTGCTTTAACTCATTTTATTTTACTGTTTGCATTTGGATTGTTCTGCATCACATCAACGTGTCCGCAGTGACCCCTCCGGGTCCGGAGAATTTCATCTTCGTTGTTTAATTAATTGACAATTGAGTACGTAAACATTGGATTAGGTTCTTGAATTAAAGGAATTTATACATACTAGATAGGTGCAAAAGTGAGTCGAAATCAAGGGCCCATGATAGCTTATTACTTGAAACCCATTACATATGGCTATTAATGGATGTGCATATGACAAGCTATGATTTCACAAGGGAAGCAACCTCACCAATGAATGAGGAAATCATTAGCTTGCAGAAAAGTGGGTTAAATAACCCAGGCCTCTCATTCAATTCTTTCTGTCCCCATTGGGGCTTTTCTTATTGCCTAACCATTCTTCATTTCATCTGGTACGTAACCCATTACATTTTTAATGTGTTTTGAAAATTGTACGTTAAAACCAGATTATCAACTTGTCAGGCTGCATTCAGATGGAATCTGAGTTTTAGCTGTATTTAATAATTTAATTATATCTGTTATAAACAACTAAAATGCTTATTCATTAATTCGCTTAATTAGGTCAACATGTTATTTCCAGTATACGTACAAGGAAATTAAGGTGGTTCACTTCACCCGTGATTACCTTGACCATCAAATCTTGCCTAGGAGGAGCTTCAATTTGAGCTTTGAAGTCAACTTAAAGTTCATGGCGTTGAATATGTGGGATTGACTTTTGTTATCTGTTTTGGATACTACTGAGTATGCCCAATTGAAATGAGGGAAACATCATAATTGTCCAAATCAAAACCACATGAATGGAAATCTTTCACTCCATGCATTTTTACTTTTCATCATTGCATGTTCTGCTGGCTACAATTCATTACACGGCCCAACTTAAAGTAGTAGACTAGTCCAACTCCTTCCATCCCATTGCCAACCTGATGAACTATCACTTTTATGTTAAAATATGGGGAATAGATAGAGAGTCATTAAAAAAAAAAAAAAACGTTGCAGCGTGATTGAAACTAATTGCCGGGCAAAAATACCTCCGAGATATACTTCAAGGATTCTCCTTTATTGCGGGATTTTAGATTGGGTGATGACGATGATTATGTATGTAAATATTGAATTAATTGTCTTTTTTGTCTCTTTTGAATAATAACTAGCGAATTGAAGCGATTTAAAATCTCAGAAGAAAGGAAGGACCTTTGGATGTTGAATCTCTCTTATGGCAAGTAGCTAGCTAGGGTGACGTTCTTTGTATGGCTTCAAGCATGGCCACAGGCTGTTGGTTAGTTAATACGAATATTAGTAATCTTATAACATATGGTACGCAATCTACTTGTACGTGTCCCACTTCGATTACTACACTCCCTCCCCATATAAGTCTGCCTGTGAACAAAAGGAATATATAGAGATATCACCATCCCTCTCACTCTCACACTCTCTCTCTCTCTCTGTTTCGTGGTTGAATGCTGATTTAGCCCGTAGTTCTTGCTCGTCTTCCGGTTTACCCTCCATTGAACAAACACACGCAGAGAGATTAAAAATAATACTCATTCCCATAAATGGACAAGACCTTATCCCCCTCTCCTCAAATCTAACCGCTCTGTTTAGATAAGAGTGAAATCTATTACAAAATCTCCGCCTAATCTTTCAAACTTAGTCCCCCAACTTGGTGTGTTATACACAAAACCAACACGTTTTTTTTCCTTAATGGGTTGTCATGAATTTCGCTCTTTCTCCTTAATCCAATAGGGTTTAAATTCTACAACTTCCCTTGCTTCAACTCACTATTCTTCCTTTTTAACCAGATCAGATAGTCCCTATTACGGACATCATCATCATCATCATCATCAGTTCTTGTTCCTAGTTCGTGCTGATGGACTGCTTGAGGGAGATAGAAGGAAAACAAGCTCATGATCCTATTTTTACTGAAAGAATGAGTAAATCCTCACGTTGTGTGTGCGTTCCTGGTCCTGTGATCGTTGGAGCCGGCCCTTCAGGGCTCGCTGTAGCTGCTTGTCTAAAGCAAAAGTGTGTCCCAAGCACAGTTCTTGAGAGATCTAACTGTATTGCCTCTTTGTGGCAACTTAAGACTTACGACCGTCTTCGTCTTCATTTACCTAAGCAGTTCTGCGAGCTTCCACTTAAGGGATTCCCCCCCGAATTTCCAACTTACCCTACTAAACAGCAATTCATTGAGTACTTAGAGGCATATGCTGAAACTTTTGATATTCGGCCAAGGTTCAATGAGACAGTATCATGCGCAGAGTATGATCACGCTCTTGGGTTTTGGCGTGTCAGGAGTGTGGGGCTAAAGGGAAAGGAGATAGAGTACGTAAGCAGGTGGTTGGTGGTAGCCACCGGAGAAAATGCGGAGGCTGTTCTGCCGGACATTGAAGGTATAGGAGAATTTGGAGGAGATATAAGGCATACAAGTTTGTACAAGAGTGGAGAGGAGTTTAGAGGAAAAAGGGTTTTGGTCGTTGGATGTGGGAATTCAGGCATGGAGGTTTGCTTGGATCTGTGCAATCATGACGCTAATCCGTCGCTTGTGGTCAGAGACACAGTAAGTTGTTGTACTGCTACCACTACACTTCAATCCTCCTCCACTCTCTCTTCTGTCTCTCTACAGAAGGGGGGAAAAAAAAACCTCGGAAACTTTTTGCAACTTTTTGTCAATTCAAGAGTCGAATTTCGGGATTTTCTTTCTATCAGTTCATAGATCAAAACTCATCTTTTTTTTCCCTTGTTTCCTCGAAGTTTTTTTCTTCAAAGTTCCAAGTCCAAGCAGTGCAATAGTAGTCTTCTCCGCAACTGCTAAAATTTTCATGACAGCTGAGAACTGTTGCTCTTATACAAAAGTTGGCCCTAAACGAGAAAATTATATTTATATTACATACATGTAATTACATATGTTTAGAGTCCCAATTACTTTTTCAAATTGACAAACAATCTCTATATTATATTGCGAGTAGAGAAGTAAAAATCCTTTTCTTCTTTAACTTTCTTGGGATTCCCAAGCATGCGGAACATTGGTCAGAATGGTAGGATCTTAACATATATTTTGATAATAATTGTAATACATCAGAACCCATTTTCATGTTCCTCTGATTAATCTTCTCTGTAAAAGAGCCAATACGCAAGCACGACCCCTAGCTCTAGGGATGAGGAGGAGGGAATAGTGAGGATTAAGCGGAAAGCCCGTCACCTCTTTCAATAGTCCTGTGTTTTGGGGCACTTATGAAGTTAATTTTGGTTTTAGGTGCATGTTCTACCGCAAGAGATGCTATGGAATTCAACTTTCGGGTTGTCCATGTGGTTGCTAAAGTGCCTGCCCATATGGCTTGTCGATCGGCTGCTGCTGGTAGTGTCTTGGTTTATACTGGGTGATACGGCTAGATTCGGATTGGACCGGCCGCAATTGGGTCCCCTTCAACTCAAGAACCTGTCCGGGAAAACCCCAGTTTTAGATGTTGGAACACTTGCCAGGATCAAAAGTGGAGACATTCAGGTACTTTCCTAATCACCTTTTTTTACATATTCCATATCGCATTCAACCTTTTACCCCTTCAAATTGCTCTTTGGCAGCTATTTCCTTGATGATGGATCTTTTTAATCTACTGTTTCCATCTTATTAGTTTCTTTTTTCCTTCATTCACACTCGCTTATTTCTCCCTTTTCTTCCTCTTTTCCGTTCCATTATCAAAGTTACTTTAACAATTCTCGTATTATCAATTTCTCATCAACTATTTATCATGTCCTTGCCTAAGTTCATACAAGTTATAATTTGTTGAATTTACTTATCTTTTCTTTCAATTTTAATAAAAAATTGATAATTTATAATAATTTAATTAGAAATTCATAATAAGAGAGAATATTTATTAGAATTAGGTATCAAGTTTCTCTTAATTATGAAATATGTTTTTTATTTTTGTTGCAACACTTTCTTAAAAAAAATTCGATGCACACTAATTCTTCATCCTTAAATCAGCCCTTCCTTGAGTTATTGTCCCATTAAAAAAAAAACCATAAAAATATTATAGAAGTAAAATCTTGACATAATTTGAAACAAGAACACAGCAAATCCAGTAATAACAAATAAACCATAATTAACTCTGATAACATATATTCGATTCCTATTATGAATGCCTAGATTCAAGCATCTCTTTTACACCTTTTTTTTTTAATAAAAAAGTCGGATCCTAAATTTGACCGCTATTAGTGTAGGTATGTCCTGGTATCAAGAGGTTAAAACGTCGGGCTGTGGAGTTTGTCAATGGGAAAACCGAGAACTTCGAAGCAATTATTTTGGCCACAGGTTATAAAAGCAACGTACCCTCTTGGCTAAAGGTGCCTTTATCTACCTTTATTCTAGTTATTATATGTATATTTCCCTTCTTTTTGTCAAGTTTCTTGATTCTTAAGTGTCTGTTAATTACTATAGCAACCAAAGTTTCCAAAAGGCTAACAAAAAAGAGAACATTGGGATGAATTGAACTTTGTCAGGAGGAAGACATGTTCTCGGAGAAAGATGGATTGCCAAGAAAGCCATTTCCACATGGATGGAAAGGAGAGTGTGGGCTATACGCAGTGGGGTTCACTAAACGTGGAATACTAGGTGCTTCCATGGATGCCAAGAGAATAGCTGAAGACATCAAACGATGTTGGACAGCAGAAGCCAAACATAGCATGCCCTGTGCTAGACCACTTCAGTCTCGACCATCTCAGTGATTATGGGGAATTTAACTGGAAAAACATATAGAGTTGATGAAAAGCACTGAAAGGGTTTTCTATGAATGATGGTGACGAAAGACGCATTATCTAGGGTGGGTACTTGTTCTCATCCTCCATCGTGAAAGGAAAAAAATAAGAGTTGGGGTTGGACCAAAAAGGGTTTTATATAAAGATGAATGTACCCTTATCTCTTTTATCAGGATCTGAAACCGGCCAAAGGGTTTGGGAATTAAAGAAAAGTTCAGAGCAAAAAGAAAAGGTTGTTTATGGCGTGGGGGACCTCAGAGATCGAGAAGCTACCTGTACATCATCTTGTACATTTGCCAAATTTTCTCTAATTAGGTAATGACTTTTCTAGAGAGGAAAAAGAAGGTGGTGGTAGGTTGTTTGGTATTTGCTTGCCCGGTGATGATTAGATATGATTTTGTGGTTTTCAGTTTCCCAGTAGGGTTTTGGATATGAGATCATGAGACTATTAACATGTAATCTAATTCTGGTCTGCTGGCTGCCTAAAATTGTATGCTTCACATCATCTTCCTTGTAGCTATCTAGGTTTGAGAAGTGCTCAAGAGAAATTGCCATTTCTAATGGCAAAATTCTTACGGATCATATAAATGGTACAATTCCTCCCTTTCTTTGTTTCTTTTTTTTTTGGCCTTTTTTTTTCTTTCAAGTGGCGTCCTTTCTGCAAATTTGATATAATTCAATCCCAGTAAAGGTCAGGACCACCGACTTCTCATGATAAGAAGCTACATATGGGCATTTAAAATCGACGGAATCACATTAAATGAAACCAGAAGTGTCAATGATTCTTCTTGTTATTTAATTTTCTGTCTCACTCTCTCAGCCTCACTTACGTCCGTGAGTTTGTAAGTTGCAATTAAATCCCCCTCATCGATCTTAACATGTTCAAACACCAATCTGCTGTTATTATTAGCTAGCTACCAGCTAGCTGTTTAAAAACCTTGCCTGATAGGTATCTTCGGAAGCTCCATACCAATCCCAATATGCAATTTAATGTCCGCGAGGACCATGACACTAGTATGTAGAAAGTGCTTCAGTTTAGAGAATGGCCAATAGTGAAGAAGATGATTAAGGCCATCTTTTCATCCTTTAGTAAAAGGATTATACAGCCAGCAATATCTCGGTCTTCTACTGACCTCTTCTGGCAAATCATCCGTCATATATGCGGGAAATCGTCGTCCTTAGCTCATCCATAATAAAGCAATTACTTCAAACATACCTTACGAGCTTGCAATTTTCTATATGCCACAACTTATCCTACTAATTGAACCCTAAAGCTATTTGGTTGGCAGCCAGTTTTGTCCGGACAATGCAAGCCGAAATGTCAACCTAAAAGTTGAAGATCATTTGGAAAACCTGAATGAACCAAAAATATAAACCATGCATGCATCGCTACAGTAGTTAGACTGACATAAATTGAAAATGTTGAAATAGATAAGAGTATTTTTATTAATAAATGCCTGTTATGAAATAGCTAGTTCTCAGATGAGGGAAAGATCAGCTGAGAAAAAAGTGTTTGAAGAATGGAAAATTTAGGCATACGATCCTATTGCTAAAGTTCGAAACTGGTAATTCCAAGTTTAGCAGCTTATTCATTTGATGATTAGAAACTTTTAAGTTTTGATTTTCGTATGTATTCCAAAATCTTTTTGGATAATGTTTATTATAATACTTAACATAAAGAAAAAGCGTTTTTTTAAAATAAACTATTAAAGGCCCTTTAAGTCTGGAACCTAAACCATATCAAAGAAGCCTAATTAAGTAGATTTTAATTGTGAGACAATCTTGTAAGGATTTTAATCCCTTTAAAATCTAAGATCGATTCATAT
Organism: Erythroxylum williamsii; assembly: GCA_027564335.1. Lineage (NCBI taxonomy): Eukaryota > Viridiplantae > Streptophyta > Magnoliopsida > Malpighiales > Erythroxylaceae > Erythroxylum > Erythroxylum williamsii. The sequence continues at coordinate 28,389,706 of JANITW010000008.1, forward strand.
CAAATCATCAAGAATAAAATTAAAGCGGAAGCATACCTGAATCTATTGTAAAATCTGCACTGAAGTTTTGCGGTTTTGTCTTCCAAATTAGAACGTAGCCCTTTTCCGTAACTCTCTGCTTTCTCTCTGATGATGGGATTTCATAAAAGAATTTTAGGTTACGTTTAATTTGGGGACCATAACCTTTTATATTAGGGTAAAACCATAATTTAATTTCTAGTTTGACCCATCATAAAACTAGAAATTATAAGCCTGGTCTCTTCACATATAAAGCCCACACTTAACATAGATGCATGAAGCCCAAATACCATAAACATATTAGACCACTTTAATTAATTGGGCTCAACTTTATATGATAGCCTTTATATACAATTACACACATATAAGCCCACATGTTTGATTAAAAATCCTTACAAACAGTCCCCACAATTTTTTTAATTATTTGAATTTATATGTTTTAATCCTTATTTTTAATTAAATTAATGTAATAGATATTAAATTGGTTGATATTACTAAAAATTTGAAAAAGTGTTTTTTCTAAATGTTTGAAAATTATTTTCAAAGGATAACTATTATTAGGAATATTTTGAAATTTAATTTAATTTTTCAAGAAGTTAAATTATTAAATTGAATTAGTTATCAAATCGGTAATTAAAATCAAGCAAACATTTTAACATATTATTTTCATAATCAGTTATGTTAGAAATTACAATATAATGAGATTATATTATTTTGATGAGATCAAAAAAATTTTAAATTTCAAATCTCTCAATTAAATATTAAGTACGTGTTGAAAATATGATTATTGTCTTTCATTATTAAGAATAAGATCAAAGTTTTGTTTATTACAAGGCTTATTTCCTACTCTTCTCTCTTCTTTTATTCTTTTCCTTCTCAAATTTTTGGGCTTCCTCTTGTTAAAAATGACAGCCACCTCACTTGTCTTTAATTGAAAGCCAAATAACCCTTTTGTCCCTCCATATAAGCCTTAAACCTTAACCCATTAATTGAACTTTTAAAATTGCCCTTGAACTTTATTTTCATTCATGCTTATTTTAGGACAATTTTCTCACCATCAAATTGAAGGAATTTGTCAAAACTTTCTTCTAGAGAAATATTTCTTATTGTCTTAATTTCATAACTCCACCAAAATCATTTAATTTGGTGCACTACTCCAAAAGTTATGGTACAAGCATTTCGGGTTATTCATATGTTAAAACATTTTTCAGCACTTTATTTCTGTCCAAAAATTGATATTCTTAAAGACAAAATTGAAACTCGATTTCTTCATAATAATTGTAGTCATATTTCTCTAGTTTAATCCAAATTAAGAATCATCTCATTTGGATTACCAGAGCAAAAGTTATGGCCAAAATACTTTCAGATTTTTCTAATCCAAGACTGAACACTAATCCGAACTTCAATTCAGAAATTGAATATCTTAGGAGCTAAATTAAAATTCAATTCCTTCATATGACTTGTAGCCCCATGTCTTAATTTTATTTGCCTCTAGAATCAAATCAATCGAATCTCCACAGATCCCGAATTTCTCAAAAGACTAAACCATATTCAAAAAATTATCCAACTAAACTTGATTAACTCAATCAACCTCAATTTAATCTCATAAAATTACACATTTCTCCTGAGGATGTAGATAATTGTCTTAAGAATCTAACGCTTCAAAATTTAAGTCAATCGGATGTTGGACGGAAAAGATATAAGCAAAAGATTGGACAAAGGTCGGATTAGGAAGGAAAAAGCAAAATCAGAAGAAATTCAAAACGGCGTCGCATCGAGCTGGGCATGCTCCCAAAACGGCGTCGCACGAGAACCAGATGGCAGCGCACAGAGGAAGCTAACATGAAACGATGTCGCACAAAGGGGGAAGAAAACGGCTTCGTATGGAGGATGGCCCGGCTCGCCCTCGCAAGCCGTCGCACTCGCGAGGGTGAGTCATGCGCGAGGGCGAGATCAGTCCTCTCCTGCTCCTGATTCAATATCCTTTTTTTTAAATCAATAAATACATATATATAACAGAAATTTTCCCAAATTCATAACTCTTACTCCCGAACTCCAAATTTGACAAATTTGGTATCAATAAAAAGCTCCAAGGAAGCTCTACAATTTCCATCACAAACTTGAAAGCCAATTCCATCTTTAAAGCGGGTAAAATTTCCAATCAGAGTTACTATCCAAATAATAACTCCCTAAACAATAACTCAACTTTGAAAATTTCTATCTTTCAACCCCAAAGTCCAAACATGTCATATTTTATATCAATATAAAGATCAGAAAGAAACCTACAACTTTCATATAGGACAGAAAATCACTTTGACCTATAAGGGAGTCAATTTTCTAATCAAAAATTCTGTCCTATAATAATCATTCTAAAACAGTAACAGCAACTTGCAAAAATCATAATTTCACATTCCATGATCCAAAAATTGCATATTTCATATCAATGGAAATATCAGAACATAATATACAACTTTCATGAAGAACTTAATCACAAATTCAACCTCTAACTAGGTCAATTTTTCAGTCAAAGATTCTGCCAAACTTGTGTCATCCTAAAGCACATCCAAAATTTACAATTTCATATCTTTCAATTCTCACATCCACAAATAACAGATGATACATCATTAAAAAGCTCGGAGAATCTTCTATGACTTTCATGTAGACCACTTATTCGAATTCAAACAACATCAATACTGAAATTGGCCTCAAAGCAATACACACAAACTTACCCTTAATAGCATTATTCAAAAATAAAGCAAAATAATCTTATCTTCGGAAACTCATAACTTTCAATCCCGATATCAAAAAATATCTTACTTTATATGGCGACAAAAAGCTCTTAACATAAGCTACAAGTTTCATGAAGATCATTTTCTCAAATTCTGCCAAAATCAAAAAGTCAACTCTCTATGACCAAAAAGTCAAACTTTTCTTAATTCTTCAAATTTTTACACTTTTTCTCTTTATTTCTTGCTTTTCAACTCCATTTCAATCAACTCATTCACTTTTGAGTATTTCTAATTTTTACTAAAAATTCGGGTTCCAACAACAAGGCCCTAGAAGACACAAAAATCAAAGATGATTTGGCTAAAAGAAGGGAAGTGGTGCACTCAGTACTTTATGAACTCAATCAAATCAAGGAGGAATAAAAACCAGATTCGATTCCCAGAAGATGATTCAGGACAAAGATACCAAGACCAGAGAGTAAAAAGAGACTTACTTTTGAATATTTCAATAAGCAATATGGATTATAAAAGGAAATAAAATTTTTTTCGAATAATATAATAAAGAGAATAAGGCAGATTTCAAAAGAGGATAATGTAAAAATAGTTAAAGAATTATCAAAGGAAGAATCAAAGAAGCTTTATTTTCTTTAAATCCTAACAAAGCCCCAGCCACATATGGCTATAATGGGAGATTCTTTCAGAGGAGTTAGGATATATTGGGTGAGCAACTCACAGAAGCTGTCAAGTATTTTTTTCAAAAAAGGAACTATACTAAAAGAATGGAATAAAATTTTTATGAACCTAGTCCCCAAACAACCCAATGCATGTAGGCTTGAACAATTTAGAGTAGTTGCTTGCTGTAATATACTCTACAAAACCATTACTAAGACACTTACAAGTAGATTGTAGAGGAGTATGGGAAACATCATAAATCTTCATTGGAAGGAGAACAATAGGCACAAACATTTTGCTGTGTCAAGAGATTCTTAAAGGATAAAATACTAAGTCAAAAGTGAAGAATTGCACAATAAATGTAACATCCCGTCCCCAAATGAAGGGTGAGGACCCGAAATATTGTACAAGTGTGCTCAAGGAGAGACAAAGG